>QRFJ01002995.1:24461-104838 GCA_006176705.1 Cocos nucifera | reverse complement strand
TCCATCCGATGGGGTGTTCTTATGACGTGTAGGGATGCTGCGTGTTCGTCCTTAATCAGAAATCCAAAACTTACTTTCTGCAAAATCTTAGATCCTGAAATCCCTAGGATTTATTGTGCATATTTTATTTATGAACCTACTTAATTAAGAATTAAGATTATGGAATATTAATTAGGTCTAAAATTGAGAATTTTAGATCTAAGACATATTCATAATACTGGGTTGGGGCTTGGGTAGCTCAATTAGGTCTAAGCGGTTGATCAAACCGAATCAAGAGTTGGTTAGATGGGATCAACAATGCTTAAATTGACCAGCCTAATAGGATTAAGTCTGGGTCAAGATCGAGTCACGATCAAGCAAGACCTAATTAGGCTCAGAGGTTAGAGTCTGGATTGTAGGCTAACCCAATTGGTTCTGACTCAACAATTTGGTGTCTAAGGTAAGTTTGGCACATACGACCGACTGGTTTTTAATTGGAAGCTACTCGACCTGAATGCGTTCTTGTATGAGTTAATGGCATATCCCTTCCACCGATCTCACTTACCTGGCCATATCTGTTGACTCAGTTCTGATTTGAGGTGGTCAATAATCCGAGCTAACCCATGCCACTAGGTTAGTCATAATTGTTATGACTATGACAAGTCTAGTTTAATGAGACCTGAATCAATTCTCCCTAAGAAAAGATTAAGTCTGAGGTCTTCCACCATTGTAGATGTGCGGGCCCTTCCCGGGGTTGATTGTTCTCGGCTGGATACAGTGGCTCAGTTGCACCGGGAAAGATGCAACCATGTCTATTAGGCATTGGATGCTATGGGCTGGAGGATGAGTTGGGCTCAATATTCTGGATACGGTGAGAGACTCAATTAGGAATCCAGTCTATGCAAATGGTGGGTCTGACTTAACTAAGGAGTGGATCAATATTCTAGGATACGGTGAGATTCATGAATTAGAGACCAAGTTTGGGTGCACCATGATTAGAGAATCATTGAACAAGAGTTGTTCACTCATTGGCTAACCCATCACCAATAACTGTTAGGTGAGGTGATGAGTCAGTTGGTGAGACCGCACCACCCACTAGAAATCATTAATCATGGAGATTTTCGCATCTCTACAGAGGGAGTGTAGGGATCCGAGAAAATAGTGGGAGCTAATTTGTTTAAAAATAAAATTCCTAAACAAATTGGTCAAGTCATAATTACAGTATCTAACTAGAATCTTTGACTCTCTACAGGAAAATGTCTGCGTCCAACCCATTAGCACGTATCCTGGACACACATAGACTGACTGGACCCAATTATAAAGATTGGCTCAGGAACTACAAAATTATTTTGGGTTCCGAGAAGTTAACCCATGTATTGGACCAGGACCCTCCCACCTTACCAGTCCGTCCATCCACTGAACAGAGAGCGTCTCTGGAAAAATGGATAGACGAAGATAATAAGGCCAGATATTACATGTTGGGCTCGATGTCTGATGAGCTCCAGCGCCAACATGAAGATATCGGGACTGCTCGCCAAATGTTGGCTCACCTGCAAGGAGATGTTTGGTGAACAGAGTCGTGCAGCCAAATATCAAGTCACGAAATGACTTTTTAAGGCTAAGATGCATGATGGGCAGTCAGTCCAAGATCACTGTCTGATGATGATCAAGGACTTGGAAGAGCTTGAGAAGCTCGGTGTGAAGTTAGACTTGGATCTATAGAACAATATTATTCTGCAATCCTTGACTGATGCATATGGGCAATTCATCATGAATTACCACATGCATAAACTTCAAAATTCCTTGGCCGAATTAATGAACATGCTGGTCACCGCTGAGCTTTCTATGAAAGGTTCTAAAGGCTCAGTTCTTGCTATGGAACTTCTTCCAAAAGAAAGTCTTTTGGAAAGAAAAAGAAGTCTGTGAAAAAGCAGAAGATGGAAGGAGGAAAGAAGAAGAAGGCAGAGTGGAAGATGAAAGCCGCTGCCAAAGAAAAGTGTTTCCATTGCAACAGCGACGGCCATTGAAAGCGGAACTGCCCTACTTACCTGGCCACCCTGAAGAACAAGAAGGAAGGTCCTTCTAGGAGGTATGCTCATTATTGAGTCTAACCTTATGATTTCTTCTGCATCCAGTTGGGTGCTTGACTCTGGTTCTAGTGCTCATCTGTGCACTTCCATGCAGGGTCTTGAGGATAGCAGGAGGCTGAGGGATGGAGACATGATCCTACGCATCGGTAATGGAGCAAGAGTTGCTGCAGTGGCGGTGGGAACATATCCCTCTTCGATTACCATCTGGTTTAGACTTAGTTTTGAAAGACTGTTATTATGTGCCTGCAGCTAGCAGGAATTTGATTTCTGTTTCATGCTTAGCACTAGAAGGCTATGTGATTACCTTCTTTAAGGACCATTGTAACATTCTTTATGAAAGAAATAAAATTGCAAATGGTTTTCTTATTAACAATCTTTATCAGCTACATATTGATGTACCTGTTCTAACTATCGAGCAAAACGTGAATGCCAAATGACCTAGGGATAGTCCAAACGACAGATATCTATGGCACCTGAGATTAGGTCATATAGCAGAAGATAGGATCAACAAATTGGAGAAAAATGGGCTATTGAGTCCATTGACTTTTGAGTCATATCCAACTTGTGAATCTTGTCTTCAAGGCAAAATGACTAAACTCCCTTTTGTTGGACATGGGGAAAGGGCCACAGATCTCCTTGCCCTAGTACATACTGATGTGTGCGGCCCATTTGATGTGCCGGCTAGAGGCAATTTTGTCTACTTCATTACCTTTACCGATGATCTGTCTAGGTATGGGTATGTGTATCTTATGAGACACAAGTCTGAAGCTTTTGAAAAGTTCAAAGAATTCAGACATGAAGTAGAAAAACAAACTAAAAAACCCATTAAGGTTCTTCGATCAGATCGAGGAGGTGAATACCTTAGCCGAGAAATTCCTAGACTATCTCAAGAAAAATGGCATAGTCTCTCAATGGACTCCACCAGGAACACCTCAACTCAACGGGGTTTCAGAATGGAGAAATCGGACTCTATTGGATATGGTTCGATCCATGATGAGCTTCACAGACCTCCCTGATTTTCTTTGGGGACATTCATTGTTAACTTCAATTTATCTACTGAATAGGGTTCCCTCTAAAACCGTTCCTACCACACCGTATGAGATATGGCACGGTAAGAAACCAAGTCTGAGTCATCTCAGAATTTGGGGTTGTCCGGCTCATGTCAAAAGACAACAAGCGGACAAGTTAGAGTTTAGGTCCTTCAGAGCTCGATTCATAGGATATCCTAAAGAGTCATTAGGATACTATTTCTACATTCCAGAAGACCACAATGTGATTGTGAGTCGACATGCCATCTTTCTTGAAAAATAGTTTATTCAAGATAGCGGCATTGGAAAGCAGATTAAGCTTGATGAGAAAGTCTCACAAGTACAATGAGCTAAGGACCAATTGGAACCAAATCAGGTTGAGCCAATAAGAACACTACCTCCTCCACCTCGTAGATCGGAAAGAGTTTTCCATCCCCCTGAAAGATACTTAGGTATTATTTCAGAGGAAGTAGAGGAAATGTTCCTCATAGGTAATGGTGCTCATGGTGATGATCCCAAAACCTACAACGAGGCGATATCAGATATCGACTCCGAGAAATGGCTAGAGGCAATGCAGTCAGAAATTGACTCGATGCACTCAAACCAAGTCTGGACCTTGGTAGATCCACCAGAAGGTATAGTACCTATTGGGTGTAAATGGATCTTCAAGAGAAAGATTGGTGCAGATGGAAATGTGGAGACATTCAAGGCTAGACTAGTGGCAAAAGGTTATAGTCAATGCGACAATCAGGATACCTTTTTCCTAGTGGCTATGCTAAAATCCATCCGCACATTGCTTGCCATTGCAGCCTATTTCGATTATGAAATATGGCAAATGGACGTGAAAATGGCATTTCTAAATGGATATCTTGAGGAAGATATCTATATGGAACAGCCGCTAGGTTTCACATCCAGTGATACTGATCACAAGGTTTGCAAGCTGCAAAGGTCCATATATGGACTTAAGCAAGCATCTCGGAGCTGGAACACTCATTTCAATGATGTGATCAAAAAGTTTGGTTTCATCAAAAATGAAGAGGAACCGTGTGTCTTTCAAAAAGGTCAGTGGGAGCGCTGTTGTCTTCCTCGTATTGTACGTGGATGACATCCTCCTTATTGGGAATGATATTCCCATGTTGACGACAGTCAAAATATGGTTGTCCAAGGAATTCTCCATGAAAGACCTAGGTGAAGCATCCTATATTCTAGGAATTAAGGTCTATAGGGATAGACCGAATAGGATGCTAGGACTTTCACAGAAGATGTACATAGAGGAAGTACTAAAGAGGTTTAGTATGGAAAACTCTAAGAGGGGATTAATACCCTTCAGACATGGTATTCATCTTTCCAAGAAGATGTGCCCTAGCACACCTGAGGAAATAGAACGCATGAGCAAGATCCCTTATGCTTCTGCAATAGGGAGCCTCATGTATGCCATGCTATGTACACGACCTGATATAGCCCATGCTGTGAGTGTCACAAGCAGATATCAGTCAAATCCAGGTGAAGAACACTGGACTTCTGTGAAATGTATCCTTAAGTACTTGAAGAAGAACTAAGGATATGATGTTGGTCTTTGGTAATGGAGAACTCCAAGTCCAGGGATACACAGACTCGGATTTCATGTCCGATATAGATGATCGAAAGTCGACATCTGGGAGTCTATTTGTGTGCAATGGTGGTGATGCTGTCAGCTGGAAGAGTTCCAAGCAAACGGTGATAGCAGATTCCACCATGGAAGCAGAATATATCGCTGCATCAGAGGCTGCGAAGGAAGCATTCTGGTACAAGAAGTTTGCTGCAGAAATTGGAGTAATGCCATCAGATGCCATTCCTCTATACTGCGACAACAATGGCGCCATAGCCCTTGCTAAGGAGCCGAGGTCTCACCAGAAATCCAAGCACATTGAGCGGCGATACCACCTCATCCGCGATTACCTCGAGAAGGATTACGTCGAGGTCAAGAGAGTCAACTCCACAGATAATGTGGCAGACCCACTTACAAAGCCGTTGGGCCAGCAGAAGATCGAAGCCCACCTTGAGAAGATGGGACTTAGACTTGTAGCCAATTGGCTTTAGGACAAGTGGGAGATTGTTAGATATATGTGCCCTAGAAGCCAGAATTGGCTGACACTTGTAATACACTTCTAGGGGCAAAATTATAATTTTGACTATAATCAATAAAATGGGTTATTTTCTATCACATATGTGTATTTAGTGTCTGTGATACATCCTTTGAGTTAATGGTAATGATAATTCATATTTTCAAGAGTTGAAAATTTAAGACATGAATAATCATTATTAACTCATAAAATGCTTCCCGACCATAGGATCATCACGAGGATGGTGATTGATCCGGAAGGTTGGTGTACAATCGCTTCTCTTTAGTAGATGAGTCTTGAGTCTACGGTGTGGAGACACCGGAGCGAGAGTACAGGTACTCGTTAGAGAACGAGGGCACTGAGCGTGACCACCTCGAGTAGTCATTAGGAAGTCTACCTTCTCGTCAATGACTGACTCGATGCTGCAGTAGTGTGTCTGGTTCTTTGACCTGAGGTGCATCGGCAGTTCACCTTGAGGGTGTTATAGTTTGACTACACCATTACTCGGTCTCCTAGCCATATCGGAACCCTGAGGTGTATGTTGGCTATAGCATGTTCATTGTAGGAACTGGATTGCATCAAGATGGAATCTATCTACCTCGGTGGTAGAGGAGCAGCCCTATGATGATCATGAGAATCAAGTCCAGAAGCCCATGGCCATGGTAGAGTGAAATAATAGAAAGAGTTTCTATTTAGATTTTCACATCAGGACTTGAATCGAATGATTTACATCATATGACAGAAACTAGGGTTTGACGAGTTCACCTTAACCCTAATCTGATCGGGGCTCAAGATAGAAGAACTTAATCACACAGGTAGCTGCACCAAGAGGTTCGCATTCAGCTCTGATGGGTTGCCACCATATACTGCTAGGTGTCACTGGTGGATTTTGGGAGCAATTAGAATGATTTAGATGATCGATCATTCTAGCTGTTCGAATCAGAAGAGTTCTGATCCATCGAAAGGAGTTTCGATGATGTCGATGATAGAGATCATGACATATCCCATTACCATACAGAACTGAACCTAACTGGGTCACACAAACAAGGGTTTGAATCTGGTGATCATCAATTGAACTGATCCAGTTCAATTGATCTGAATGAGATTCAATTAGGTTCAAGAAAATCGTGCTAGCACTCGATTGAACCTAACGTTCTTCTTTTACTATCATAAATAGTTGTCCTGACTGAGCCAAAGGAGTTTGTGCTCAATCAGAGGCCTTCATATTGGTCTGACTGGAGGTTGTCCAAGTCAGAAAAGGGTTGTCTTATTTTGTAAGACAATTACCTGCCATTTTTGGTCACCTGCCATTTCTTGTCCTTTGACTTTGGTCAAAAGTCTGACCTTTGACTGGTCAAATGTTGACCATTGATACTTTGACTTCTTGTCCACATGTCATGCACCTATTGGAGAGCTGGTGGGGGCTTGTCCCCCTGCCAGAACCTGGCAAGGAGGAAGGGCGCACGCCACCCTTGGCGTGTGCCCAAGCTGGAGGCGCCTAGGAGTCCTTGTTGGATAGGGACTCCATCTTCCTTTTTGGATTCCAATTAGAGTTCTCCTAAGAACCAACTTTGACTGGTCTTAGGCACCATCTAAGGATGGAATCCAAGGGGTCTCTATTTTCCATACCAATCAGATTTAGATCTGATTTCACAAAGGGTTGTGATTGGTTGGGAAGAAGAGGAGTTGGATCATGCATAGTCTATAAATAAGACCCTGCGCCCAACTCAAAAGGAAATTGAATTCTCTATGCCCCAAGGCTATTTGTCCTCTCCCCTCCTTCTCCATGCCAAGCCCATCTTCTCCCTCTCCTCTCCATGTCCAAAAGTAGTTTTGGATCTTAGTTGGTGCGATTCAGATCAAGAAAGGCGATCAGAAAGCTAAGAAGGCTGCGCTGCTGCAAAGGACAACTGCTGATCTTCGAAAAGGTGTTTTGAAGATCCTCCAGATCAGATTCCAGATCTAATTTTTGGAGACATGATAGAGAAGAAGAGGATCTCTAGATCCAGTTGAGTGGATATCGGTAGAGGCCAGGCACTTGCGTGGCTAGATCCAGAACCTTCCGCTGCTTATCAGGATCATCAATGGGTAATAGGATTACCCTACGTCAAGGTAAATTAAATTTGATTTAATTTATCTAAATTTTATTTTAATTATTAAAATAATAAAGATTAGATCTGAAATCATCTCAGATCTGATTTGGATCAATGAGAAAAATTTTTGAAATATATCTCTTGATCCGATCAGATCTGAACGAATCCTGGTCTAAAAAATCAGGATTTTTCCTTTAGTATCTGCCAAACTTATCTTAGACACCAAATTGTTAAGACAGAACCAATTGGATTAGCCTACAATCCAGACTCTAACGACTAAGCCTAATTAGGTCTTAGCTTGATCAATCACATTCGTGACTCGATCTTGACCCAGACTTAATCCTATTAGGCTGGTCAATTTAAGTAGTGTTGATCCCATCTAACCAACTCTTGATTCGATTTGATCAACCGCTAGACCTAATTGAGCTACTCAAGCCCGAACCCAGATTTATGAATATGTCTTAGATCTGAAATTCTTAATGTTAGACCTAATTGATATTTCATAAACTTAATTCTTAATTAAGTTAGGGTTCAAAAACAAAACATGTAAAAAGATCCTAGGGTTTCAGGATCTAGGGTTTTGCAGAAAGTAAGTTTTCAATTTCTGATTAAGGATGAACGTGCAGCACCCCTATACATCATAAGAACATTCCATCGAATGGAAGGAGAGGGTCTTTAAGCCCTACTTTGTTCTTATGATCGGACGGCCAAGTGGAACGCCTTAATTAGAAATACAACTAATCTATAAAAGTAAATTAGATCTAAGCATATATCTCATATAAAAAATTAGATCTAATTAAAACATGGTTTGTATATATTACATATATCATGCATGCATATTTTTTAGATCTAAATTATCTCATAATCATCTAAAAAATTAAATTTAAATTCGATCATATCAAATAAAATTTAATCTAGACCTATTTGCAGAACTATTCTACAACTAGTCTAAACATGCAACTATCATATCTCATATGAACAATTAATTTTATTTTATTTTTTATTTTTAGATCTGATTATAACATTTATAACATCAAAAAATAGAAAATAAATAGATCTAAAAATCACTTTTAATCAAACAAAAATTATGATCAAACTAGACTACACATAGAACAATTCTATTCCTAGTCTAGTTATGTATCTCATACATATTAGATCTAAATTAATTTATTTTAATTTTTTAATTTTCTAATTTTAGATCTAATCATATCTCATGTGATATCTAAAATTACTAATTAATCAGATTAAATCAGATCTAATTTGATAAGAACCTGGCTCTGATACCCGTTGAAGGAAGATCCAGATTTTCTGGATCAGGTTCTTCACATCTGATTGGATCGAGAGGCATATTTCAAAAAATTTTTCTTAGATCTAGATTAGATCTGACACTTTTTTATATCTAATTTATAATCTGATAATTAAAAAAATAAAACTAAATTAATTTTGAATTAATTTTTATCTTGATCTTGGGTAATTTGATTATCCGTTGATGATCCTGTGGAAGCTCTGAGGTTTTGGATCTAGCCATGCAAGCGCCTGGCTTCTACCAGTATCCACTCAGACTGGATCTAGAGATCTTCTCCTTCTCTTTCTTTTCTCCAAAAATCAGATCTAGAGGATCTTCAAAACACCTAAGGATCACCCATCGTCTCTGCAGCAGTGCTGCCTTCTTTCTTTTTCGTCAGCCTTTCTTGCTTGACTCACGCTAATCAGAAGGCCCAACTTCCTTGGGTGTGGAGAGGAGAGAGAGGGTCAGATGGTGTCATGGAGAAGGGAGAGGGGCAGCCTTGGGGCATGGCTTGGAAGAGGAGGTCTCAAAAGTGGGTGCAGATAGGGTCTTTTATAGACTCTACTGTGCCATGCAGTGCTGCATCACCTCGGTCAATCACATTGCTTCATGCAATCAGATCTAAATCTGATTGGTGGGATGACATCACCTGATCCAATCAGATGAGAGACCTATAGGTTCATTCTTAGATGGTGCCTAAGATTGGTCAAAGTAGATACCCAAAGGCCACCTAAGTAGAAACCAAGAAGCAACTTAGAGTCCCATCCGTATGGGACCCCAGTGTCCCTATCCATGGGCGCATGCCATCCTAGGCATGCGCCCCCTTCTTTCTAATTTTCAGAGGGGGGACAAGCCCCTATTTGCTCTCCAATAAGTGCATGACACATGGGCAGATGTCCAAGGGTCAAAGATCAATGTTTGACCAAGTCAAAGTACAAGAATTAGTAGATGATGGAAAATGGCAGGTGTTGTCTCAAATTTATCTCATAAATTAAGACATTCCTTTTCTGACTTAGACAAGCTCCAGTCAGACTAGGTAAAGATACCTGAGTGAGTACAAACTCATTTGGCTCAGTCGAGATAACTTTTATGATAGAAAAAGGAGAATGTTAGGCTCAATCATGTGCTAGCACGATTTTTTTGAACCTAATTGAATCTTATTCAAATCAATTGAACTGGGTTGGTCCAATTGATGATATCTAGATCCAAATCCTTATTTGTGTGATCCAGTTAGATTCAATTCTATATGGTAATGAGATATATCATGATCTCCATCATCGACATCATCGAAACTTCTTTCGATGGATCAGAACTCTTTCGATTCAGACAACTTAGAATGATCGATCATCTAAATCATTCTAATTGCTCCCAAAATTCATTAGTGACACCTAGTAGTATATGGTGGCAATCCATCAAAATTGAAAACAAACATCTCGGTGCAGCTACTTGTGTGATTAAGTTCTTCTATCTTGAGCCCCGATCAGATTTGGGTTAAGGTGAACTCGTCAAACCCTAATTTCTATCAAATGATTTAATCATTCGATTCAAGTTTGATGTGAAAACCTTAATAGAAACTCTTTATTTTATTTCACACTCTCTACCATGGCCATGGGCTTATGGACTTGATTCTCATGATCATCATAGGGCTGCTCCTCATCCACCGAGGTAGATAGATTTTATCTTGGTGCAATCCAATTACTACAATGAACATGCTATAGCCAACATACACCTTAGGGTTCTGAATGGCTAGGAGACCGAGTCATGGTGTAGTCAAACTATAACACCCTCAAGGTGAATTGTCGATGCACCTCAGGTCAAAGAACCAGACACACCACTACAGCATCGAGTCAATCATCGACGACAAGGTAGACTTCCTTATGACTATTCGAGTTGGTCACGTTCAGTGCCCTCGTTCTCTAACAAGTACCTATACTCTCGCTCTGGTGTCTCCACACCATAGACTCAAGACTCATCTACTATAAAGAAGTGATTGTACACTAACCTTCCAGATCAATCATCATCCTTATGATGATCCTACGGTCAGGAGCATTTTATGAGTTAATAATGAAAATTCTTGTCTTAAATTTTCAACTCTTGAAAATAAGAATTATCATTACCATTAACTCAAAGGATATATCATAGACACTAAATACACATATATGATAGAAAATAACCCATTTTATTATTTATAGTCAAAATTATAATTTTGCCCTTAGAAGTGTATTACAAGTGTCAGCCAATTCTGGCTTCTAGGGCACACATATCTAACATTCCTAATGGGCTATGGGGGTACATAAGGATCATTGTCAGGATCTCTCCTCCCATCTCATCTAAAATGAATGAGGCCTTCGACTTTGCTTACATTTGGACGAGGTTCTCCTCCTATTCCTAACAGACTATGGGGGCACATAAGGGCCATTGTCAGAACCTCTCCCCCCGTCTCGTCTAAAATGAATGAGGCCTTCAACTTTGCTCACATTACGATGAGGTTCTCCTCCTATTCCAAATGGGCTATGGGGGCACATAAGGGTCGTTGTCAGGGCCTCTCCCCCATCTCATCTAAAATGAAAGAGGCCTTCGACTTTGCTCATATTAGGATGAGGTCCTTCTCCTGTTCCTAACATGGCCACTTCTAATTACCTCTTTCCTATCATCATATAATTTTTGCACCAAGAAATAATAATGTTGAAATGAAGGAGTTTTATTATGGAAAAATTACTGGTAGTACATCCTTAGATTTTCTAAGTTCCAAGGTCGTGAGAGCATTGTTCCTTCGAGCTCCTTCAGACGATAAGTTTCAGGCCGGACGACCTCCACGACTTCATATGGGACTTTCCAATTTGGGGCAAGCTTCCCCTAACTTTAAGGATGGGAGATGGTGGCTTGCCAAAGCACTAAGTCTCCCACTTTGAATGTTTTACTTCTGACTCTGGAGTTAAAATATCGAGCCACCTTTTATCTATAGGCCGCCATCCAAACCTGGGCTTCCTCTCTTTTTTCTTCCAGCAGATCGAGGTTGGCTCTGAGGTCCTGCAGGTTATGCTGCTCATTGAAGGCCACGACCCATGCTGATGGGAGTTTAAGCTTGATTGGTATGTGTGCCTCCGTTCCTAAGGCTAACATGAATGGTGTTTCTCCAGTCGATGACCTTTGAGTAGTTTGGTATGCCCAGAGGACATGGTAGAGTTCGTTCACCCAGGCCTCCTTTGCTCTATCGAGCCTTGTCTTGATGCCTTACAATAGAGTCTGGTTGGTCACTTCAGCTTCCCCATTTGCCTGTGGGTGAGCTATCGATGTGAAGTGGTGGGAGATGTTTACATTTTCGCAGAACTTGATGAACCTCATCCCAGCGAACTATTGTCCATTATCAGTTATGAGAATTCGGAGCAGACCGAACCAGTAGACTATTGACTTTTAGATGAAGTCCTATATCTTGACCTCGGTAATTTTTGCTCGTGATTCAACTTCGACCCATTTGGTAAAGTAGTTGATCGCGACCAAGAGAAACTTCTATTGCCCAGATGCCGTCGGGAAAGGGCCAAGTATGTCCATTTTCCACTGCACGAATGGCCAAGGTGTGCTTAGCAGAGTAAGCTTGGAGGTCGACTGTCTTTGTATGTTTGCATTCTTTTGACAGCGATCACATTTCTTGACATACTCCATGGAATCATGGTATAAGGTCGGTCAATAGTATCCTTGCAAAAGTAGTTTTTGTGATAGAAACCTGGCTCCTACGTGATTTTCATAAATTTCCTCATGCACTTTCCATAATGTGACGTCGGCCTCTGAAGATTGGAGACATCTCAGCAGCGGTAGCGAATATGACCTCTTATACAACCTATCCTCGTACAAAACGTACCGAGAGGCTTGATTCCTAAGTTTTCGAGCTTCTTTCGGGTCACTAGGAAGGACTCCGTCCTTGAGGTAGGCAACCAACGGGTCAATCCAACTTGGCTCAAGTTCCATCTGCAAAACAACCTATGATTCCTCTTGGCTTGGGCACTTCAGAGTCTCAAAAAATACTTCTTTAGGTAGTTTGGCTAGGGTTGAAGTAGCCAACTTAGAGAGGAGGTTGGTTCTTATATTTTCTATCCTCAAAATCTATCGAATGCCGAAATAGCTGAAGGCCGGAGTCAAGTTCTTTACTTTCTCAAGGTATTTCATCATACTTTTCTCCTGTGCTTCGTAGCTGTCACTAACTTGGCCGCCCACTAATTAAAAATTGCTATAGACTTGAAGTCGATCTACTTTTAATTCTCTTGCTATTTTTAACCCGACGATCAATGCTTCATACTCGATCTCATTATTAGTCACAAAAAATTCAAAGCATAGTGCATACTCGATGACGACTCTCTCGGGACTGACTAAGATCAATCCCACACCTGCTCTAGTGGAGTTGGACGAACTATCTATGTATAGAGCCCAAAAGCCTTCGGAAAGATCGGCACTCTCCTCGGGGAGGCTCGATTGCGACAACAGAGCGCCGATCTCATTCTGTTCAAGCTTGGCTTCAGCTAGAATGATACATTCTACTACAAAATCTTTCAATATCTAAACTTTGATCGATGGCCAAGGTCGATAGTTGATGTCAAATTTTATAAGCTCGATCGTCTATTTTACGATTCTTCCAGAAGCGTCTGTTCGATGAAGGACTGTTTTTATTGGTTGGTCCATGAGGACCGTTATGGTGTGCCCCAGAAAGTAAGATTGAAGTCTTCTAGCAGTAATTAGAAGAGAGTAAGTCAATTTTTCTAGTCTAGAGTATCTGGTCTCTGCATCCCTCAGGATCTGGCTTATGTAGTAGATTGGTCGCTGCATCTTCGCTTCTTCCTTGACCAGGACTGCTACCAGGGCCGTCGGAGAGACTGCTTGATATAGGAATAAATCTTTTTTGGATTTGGGCTTTACCAGTAGTGGCAGTGAGTCGAGATAATTTTTAAGCTCCTCAAACACCCATTGGCACTCCGTCATATAGCAGAAGTTCTTTGGTTGCTTGAAAACTCAAAAGAAGGGCATGCATCGCTCGACCGATCTTATGACGAAGTGATTTAGGGATGCCATTTTTTCAGTTAGACGTTGAACTTCTTTGATTATTTTTGAAGCAGTCATCTCCTAAATGGCTCAATTTTTTTTTGGATTTGCTTCAATCCTGCACCTCGATACCATAAACCCTAGAAACTTTCCAGAGGTCACACTAAAGGTGCACTTGGTCGGGTTTAGTTTCATCTTGTGCTTCCTGAGTGCGCTGAAGGTCTCTTCAAGGTTAGTGAGGTGGTCTGTAGAAGCTCGACTTTTGATGAGCATGTCATCCACATACACCTCCATGTTGCGGCTGATCTGCTCCTTGAAGATCTTGTTGATCAGGCACTGGTATGTTGCCCCTGCATTTTTGAGTCCAAAGGGCATAACCTTGTAACAATAAAGACCACGATCAGTAATAAAAGCAGTTTTCTCCTTGTCCTTTGGTGCCATCCATATCTGGTTATAACCGAAGAAGGCATCCATGATGGTGAGAAGCTCGTGGCCCGAGATCGCATCCATCAGTTGATCAATCCTAGATAGAGGGTAGCTATCTTTTGGGCAGGTCTTGTTCAGCTTTTTGAAGTCTATACACATCCACCACTTGTTGTTTGCTTTTTTGATGAGGACCACATTTGAGACACAGATTGGATAGTTAACTATTCGGATGAATCAAGATTTGAGGAGCTTGCCTACTTCTTCGGTGATTGCTTTCTGCCTCTCCAGGGCATGGTTGTGCTGTTAGATATATGTGTCCTAGAAGCCAGAATTGGCTAACACTTGTAATACACTTCTAGGGTCAAAATTATAATTTTGACTATAATCAATAAAATGGATTATTTTCTATCACATATGTGTATTTAGTGTCTGTGATACATCCTTTGAGTTAATGATAATGATAATTCATATTTTCAAGAGTTGAAAATTTAAGACATGAATAATCATTATTAACTCATAAAATGCTCCTGACCATAGGATCATCATGAGGATGGTGATTGATCAGAAGGTTGGTGTACAATCGCTTCTCTTTAGTAGATGAGTCTTGAGTCTACGGTGTGGAGACACCGAAGCAAGAGTACAGATACTCGTTAGAGAATGAGGGCACTGAGCGTGACCACCTCGAGTAGTCATTAGGGAGTCTACCTTCTCGTCAATGACTGACTCGATGCTGCAGTAGTGTGTCTGGTTCTTTGACCTGAGATGCATCGGCAGTTCACCTTGAGGGTGTTATAGTTTGACTACACCATTACTCGATCTCCTAGCCATTCGGAACCTGAGGTGTATGTTGGCTATAGCATGTTCATTGTAGGAACTGGATAGCATCAAGATGGAATCTATCTACCTCGGTGGTAGAGGAGCAGCCCTATGATGATCATGAGAATCAAGTCCAGAAGTCCATGGCCATGGCAGAGTGAAATAATAGAAAGAGTTTCTATTTAGATTTTCACATTGGACTTGAATCGAATGATTACATCATATGACAGAGACTAGGGTTTGACGAGTTCACCTTAACCCTAATCTGATCGGGGCTCAAGATAGAAGAACTTAATCACACAGGTAGCTGCACCAAGAGGTTCGCATTCAGCTCTGATGGGTTGCCACCATATACTGCTAGGTGTCACTGGTGGATTTTGGGAGCAATTAGAATGATTTAGATGATCGATCATTCTAGCTGTTCGAATCAGAAGAGTTCTGATCCATCGAAAGGAGTTTCGATGATGTCGATGATAGAGATCATGACATATCCCATTACCATACAGAACTGAACCTAACTGGGTCACACAAACAAGGGTTTGAATCTGGTGATCATCAATTGAACTGATCTAGTTCAATTGATCTGAATGAGATTCAATTAGGTTCAAGAAAATCGTGCTAGCACTCGATTGAACCTAACGTTCTTCTTTTACTATCATAAATAGTTGTCCTGACTGAGCCAAAGGAGTTTGTGCTCAATCAGAGGCCTTCACTTGGTCTGACTGGAGCCTATCCAGATCAGAAAAGGGTTGTCTTATTTTGTAATATTACCTGCCATTTTTGGTCACCTGCCATTGTCCTTTAGGTCAAAAGTACCTTTGACTGTCAAATGTTGACCATTGACACTTTGAGTCCAATGCACCTATTGGGCTGACACTGTTGTTAGATATATGTGCCCTAGAAGCCAGAATTGGCTGACACTTGTAATACACTTCTAGGGGCAAAATTATAATTTTGACTATAATTAATAAATGGGTTATTTTCTATCACATATGTGTATTTAGTGTCTGTGATACATCCTTTGAGTTAATGGTAATGATAATTCATATTTTCAAGAGTTGAAAATTTAAGACATGAATAATCATTATTAACTCATAAACAGCTCCCGACCATAGGATCATCACGAGGATGGTGATTGATCCGGAAGGTTGGTGTACGAATCGCTTCTCTTTAGTAGATGAGTCTTGAGTCTACGGTGTGGAGACACCGGAGCGAGAGTACAGGTACTCGTTAGAGAACGAGGGCACTGAGCGTGACCACCTCGAGTAGTCATTAGGAAGTCTACCTTCTCGTCAATGACTGACTCGATGCTGCAGTAGTGTGTCTGGTTCTTTGACCTGAGATGCATCGGCAGTTCACCTTGAGGGTGTTATAGTTTGACTACACCATTACTCGGTCTCCTAGCCATATGGAACCCTGAGGTGTATGTTGGCTATAGACATGTTCATTGTAGGAACTGGATTGCATCAAGATGGAATCTATCTACCTCGGTGGTAGAGGAGTAGCCCTATGATGATCATGAGAATCAAGTCCAGAAGCCCATGGCCATGGTAGAGTGAAATAATAGAAAGAGTTTCTATTTAGATTTTCACATTGGACTCGAATCGAATGATTACATCATATGACAGAGACTAGGGTTTGACGAGTTCACCTTAACCCTAATCTGATCGGGGCTCAAGATAGAAGAACTTAATCACACAGGTAGCTGCACCAAGAGGTTCGCATTCAGCTCTGATGGGTTGCCACCATATACTGCTAGGTGTCACTGGTGGATTTTGGGAGCAATTAGAATGATTTAGATGATCGATCATTCTAGCTGTTCGAATCAGAAGAGTTCTGATCCATCGAAAGGAGTTTCGATGATGTCGATGATAGAGATCATGACATATCCCATTACCATACAGAACTGAACCTAACTGGGTCACACAAACAAGGGTTTGAATCTGGTGATCATCAATTGAACTGATCTAGTTCAATTGATCTGAATGAGATTCAATTAGGTTCAAGGAAATCGTGCTAGCACTCGATTGAACCTAACGTTCTTCTTTTACTATCATAAATAAGTTGTCCTGACTGAGCCAAAGGAGTTTGTGCTCAATCAGAGGCCTTCATATGGTCTGACTGGAGGTTGTCCAAGTCAGAATAGGTTGTCTTATTTGTAAGACATTACCTGCCATTTTTGGTCACCTGCCATTTCTTGTTCTTTGACTTTGGTCAAAAGTCTACCTTTGACTGGTCAAACGTTGACCATTGACCTTTGACTTTTGACCACATGTCATGCACCTATTGGAGAGCTGGTGGGGGCCTGTCCCCCTGCCAGAACCTGGCAAGGAGAAGGGCGCACGCCAAGGGTGGCGTGAGCCCAAGTAGGAGGCGCCTAGGAGTCCTTGTTGGACAAGGACTCCACCTCCCTTTTGGATTCCAATCAGAGTTCTACTAAGAATCCAGTTTGACTGGTCTTAGGCACCCTCTAAGGAGGAATCCAGGGGTCTCTATTCCAACCAATCAGATTTAGATCTGATTTCACAAAGGGTTGTGATTGGTTGAGAGGAAGAGGAGTTGGATCACAAGAGGTCTATAAATAAGACCCTGCGCCCAACCCTAATTCCAATGCTATTAGATACGCCCCAAGGCTGCCTCTCCCCTCCTTCTCCATGCCATAGTCTCTTCTCCCCTTGCTCTCCACGTCCAAAAGGTGTTTTGGACTTAGTTTGGTGCGATTCAGATCAAGGAAAGGCGATCAAAAGCAAGAAGGCTGCGCTGCTGCAAAAGGACGACTGCAGATCTTCAAAAGAGTTTTGAAGATCCTCCAGATCAGATCCAGATCTAATTTTTGGAGGTGTGATAGAGAAGAAGAGGATCTCCAGATCCAACCCGAGTGGATACCGGTAGAGGCCAGGCGCTTGCGTGGCTAAGATCCAGAACCTTCCGCTGCAATCAGGATCATCTAACAGGGTAATAGGATTACCCAAATCAGGTAAATTAAATTTGATTTAATTTATCTTATTTTATTTTATTTATTAAAATAATAAGAATCAGATCTGAAATATATCAAGATCTGATTAAGATCAAGAGAAAAATTTTTGAAATATATCTCTTGATCTAATCAGATCTGAACGAACCTGGACCGGGAAATCAGGATTTCCCTTCAACTGGTATCAGAGCCATGGTTCTAAATTGTTTAGATCTGATTTTAAATTTATTTTAATTAGAAAATAAAGTGATTTCAGATGTCACATGAGATGTGATCAGATCTGAAATCAGAAAAAATTAAAATTAAATGATTTGGATCTAAGATTAGAAGAATATGCATGACTAGTTCTAGAAATAGAATAGTTCTATAGAATAGTCTTGCATGTTTTGATTTAATCTGATTAAATCATATTTTAGATCTATTTATTTACTATTTTTTGATATTATAAGTGTTATAATAACATCTAAAAAATAGCAAATAAAAATTATTTAATTTTAAATATCATATGAGATATGATTGATGCATGTCTAGACTAGTTGTAGAATAGTTCTACATAATTGTCTAGATTAGAATTTATTTTGATTAGATCAATTTAAATCTAATTTTTTAGATTATTATGAGATAATTTAGATCTGAAAAATATGCATGATTTGATACATGAGATGTATGCAAAATATGCCATGATTAGATCTAATTTGTATATGAGATATATGATATAGATCTAAAACTTGTTTTGTAGTATTGACATGTTCCTGATTAAGGCGTTCCTCTTGGCCGTCCGGTCATAAGAACGAAGAAGGGTTTAAAGGCCCTCTCTTCCCATTCGATGGGGTGTTCTTATGATGTGTAGGGGTGCTGCGTGTTCGTCCTTAATCAGAAACCCAAAACTTACTTTCTGCAAAACCCTAGATCCTGAAACCCTAGGATTTATTGTGCATATTTTGTTTATGAACCCTACTTAATTAAGAATTAAGTTTATGGAATATTAATTAGGTCTAAAATTGAGAATTTCAGATCTAAGACATATTCATAATACTGGGTTCGGGGTTGGGTAGCTCAATTAGGTCTAAGCGGTTGATCAAACCGAATCAAGAGTTGGTTAGATGGGATCAACAATGCTTAAATTGACCAGCCTAATAGGATTAAGTCTGGGTCAAGATCGAGTCACGATCAAGCAAGACCTAATTAGGCTCAGAGGTTAGAGTCTGGATTGTAGGCTAACCCAATTGGTTCTGACTCAACAATTTGGTGTCTAAGGTAAGTTTGGCACATACGACCGACTGGTTTTTAATTGGAAGCTACTCGACCTGAATGCGTTCTTGTACGAGTTAATGGCATATTCCTTCCACCGGTCTCACTTACCTGGCCATATCTGTTGACACAGTTCTGATCTGAGGTGGTCAATAATCCGAGCTAACCCATGCCACTAGGTTAGTCATAATTGTTATGACTAAGCCAAGTCTAGTTTAATGAGACCTGAATCAATTCTCCCTAAGAAAAGATTAAGTCTGAGGTCTTCCACCATTGTAGATGTGCGGGCCCTTCCCGGGGTTGATTGTTCTCGGCTGGATATAGTGGCTCAGTTGCACCGGGAAGATGCAACCATGTCTATTAGGCATTGGATGCTATGGGCTGGAGGATGAGTTGGGCTCAATATTCCGGATACGGTGAGAGACTCAATTAGGAACCCAGTCTATGCAAATGGTGGGTCTGACTTAACTAAGGAGTGGATCAATATTCCGGATACGGTGAGATTCATGAATTAGAGACCAAGTTTGGGTGCACCATGATTAGAGAATCATTGAACAAGAGTTGTTCACTCATTGGCTAACCCATCACCAATAACTGTTAGGTGAGGTGATGAGTCAGTTGGTGAGACCGCACCACCCACTAGAAATCATCAATCGCGGAGATTTTCGCATCTCTACAGAGGGAGTGTAGGGATCCGAGAAAATAGTGGGAGCTAATTTGTTTAAAAATAAAATCCCTAAACAAATTGGTCAAGTCAAAATTACAGTATCTAACTAGAATCTTTGACTCTCTACAGGAAAATGTCTGCGTCCAACCCACTTGGCACGTATCCTAGGACACACATAGACTGACTGGACCCAATTATAAAGATTGGCTCAGGAACTACAAAATTATTTTGGGTTCAGAGAAGTTAACACCATGTTTTGGACCAGGACCCTCCCACCTTACCAGCTCGTCCATCCACTGAACAGAGAGCGTCTCTGGAAAAATGGATTGACGAAGATAATAAGGCCAGATACTTACATGTTGGGCTCGATGTCTGATGAGCTCCAGCGCCAACATGAAGATATCGGGACTGCTCGCCAAATGTTGGCTCACCTGCAGGAGATGTTTGGTGAACAGAGTCGCGCAGCCAAATATCAAGTCACAAAATGACTTTTTAAGGCTAAGATGCGTGATGGGCAGTCAGTCCAAGATCACTGTCTGACAATGATCAAGGACATGGAAGAGCTTGAGAAGCTCGGTGTGAAGTTGGACTTGGATCTGCAGAACGATATTATTCTGCAATCCTTGACTGATGCATATGGGCAATTCATCATGAATTACCACATGCATAAACTTCAAAATTCCTTGGCCGAGTTGAATGAATATGCTGGTTACCGCTGAGCTTTCTATGAAAGGTTCTAAAGGCTCAGTTCTTGCTATGGAACGGACTTCTTCCAAAAGAAAGTCTTATGGAAAGAAAAAGAAGTCTGTGAAAAAGCAAAAGGTAGGAAGGATCAAAGAAGAAGAAGGCAGAACCGAAGAAGAAAGGTCCGATGGCAAAGGAAAGTGTTTCCATTGCAACAGCGACGGCCATTGGAAGCGGAACTGCCCTACTTACCTGGCCACCCTGAAGAACAAGAAGGAAGGTCCTTCTGGAGGTATGCTCGTTATTGAGTCTAACCTTACGGTTTCTTCTGCATCCAGTTGGGTGCTTGACTCTGGTTCTAGTGCTCATCTGTGCACTTCTATGCAGGGTCTTGAGGATAGCAGGAGGCTGAGGGATGGAGACATGATCCTACGCGTCGGTAATGGAGCAAGAGTTGCTGCAGTAGCCGTGGGAACATACCCTCTGCGATTACCATCTGGTTTAGACTTAGTTTTAAAAGACTGTTATTATGTGCCTGCAGCTAGCAGGAATTTGATTTCTGTTTCATGCTTAGCACAAGAAGGTTATGTGATCACCTTCTTTAAGGACCATTGTAACATTCTTTATGAAAGAAATAAAATTGCAAATGGTTTCCTTGTTAATGGTCTTTATCAGTTGCATATTGATGTACCTGTTTTAACTATCGAGCAAAACGTGAATGCCAAACGACCTAGGGATAGTCCAAACGACAGATATCTATGGCACCTGAGATTAGGTCATATAGCAGAAGATAGGATTAACAAATTGGAGAAAAATGGGCTATTGAGTCCATTGACTTTTGAGTCATATCCAACTTGTGAATCTTGTCTTCAAGGCAAAATGACTAAACTCCCTTTTGTTGGACATGGGGAGAGGGCCACAGATCTCCTTGCCCTAGTACATACTGATGTGTGCGGCCCATTCGATGTGCCGGCTAGAGGCAATTTTGTCTACTTCATTACCTTTACCGATGATCTGTCTAGGTATGGGTATGTGTATCTTATGAGACACAAGTCTGAAGCCTTTTGAAAAGTTCAAAGAATTCAGACATGAAGTAGAAAAACAAACTGGAAAACCCATTAAGGTTCTTCGATCAGATCGAGGAGGTGAATACCTTAGCCGGGAATTCCTAGACTATCTTAAGGAAAATGGCATAGTCTCTCAATGGACTCCACCAGGAACACCTCAACTCAACGGGGTTTCAGAACGGAGAAATCGGACTCTATTGGATATGGTTCGATCCATGATGAGCTTCACAGACCTCCCTGATTTTCTTTGGGGACATTCATTATTAACTTCAATCTATTTACTGAATAGGGTTCCCTCTAAAACCGTTCCTACCACACCGTATGAGATATGGCACGGTAAGAAACCAAGTCTGAGTCATCTCAGAATTTGGGGTTGTCCGGCTTATGTCAAAAGACAACAAGCGGACAAGTTAGAGTTTAGGTCCTTTAGAGCTCGATTCATAGGATATCCTAAAGAGTCATTAGGATACTATTTCTACATTCCAGAAGACCACAATGTGATTGTGAGTCGACATGCCATATTTCTTGAAAAATAGTTTATTCAAGATAGTGGCATTGGAAAGCAGATTAAGCTTGATGAGAAAGTCTCACAAGCAGAACGAGCTAAGGACCAAGTGGAACCAAATCAGGTTGAGCCAATAAGAACACTACCTCCTCCACCTCGTAGATCGGAAAGAGTTTCCCGTCCCCCTGAAAGATACTTAGGTATTATTTCAGAGGATGTAGAGGAAATGTTCCTCATAGGTAATGGTGCTCATGGTGATGATCCCAAAACCTACAACGAGGCGATATCAGATATCGACTCCGAGAAATGGCTTGAGGCAATGAAGTCAGAAATTGACTCGATGCACTCAAACCAAGTCTGGACCTTGGTAGATCCACCAGAAGGTATAGTACCTATTGGGTGTAAATGGATCTTCAAGAGAAAGATTGGTGCAGATGGGAATGTGGAGACATTCAAGGCTAGACTGGTGGCAAAAGGTTATAGTCAACGCGAAGGCATTGACTATCAGGATACCTTTTCCCCGGTAGCTATGCTAAAATCCATCCGCACATTGCTTGCTGTTGCAGCCTATTTCGATTATGAAATATGGCAAATGGACGTGAAAACGGCATTCCTAAATGGATATCTTGAGGAAGATATCTATATGGAACAGCCGCTAGGTTTCACATCCAGTGATACTGATCACAAGGTTTGCAAGCTGCAAAGGTCCATATATGGACTTAAGCAAGCATCTCGGAGCTGGAACACTCGTTTCAATGATGTGATCAAAAAGTTTGGTTTCATCAAAAATGAAGAGGAACCATGTGTTTTCAAAAGGGTCAGTGGGAGCGCTGTTGTCTTCCTCGTATTGTACGTGGATGACATCCTCCTTATTGGGAATGATATTCCCATGTTGACATCAGTCAAGATGTGGTTGTCTAAGGAATTCTCCATGAAAGACCTAGGTGAAGCATCCTTTATTCTAGGAATTAAGGTCTATAGGGATAGACCGAATAGGATGCTAGGACTTTCCAGTAAAATGTACATAGAGGAAGTACTAATAAGAGTTTAGTATGGAAACTCTAAGAGGGGATTAATACCCTTCCAGACCATGTGTATTCATCTTTCCAAAGAAGATGTGCCCCAGGACACCTGAGGAAATAGAACGCTAGAGCAAGATCCCTTATGCTTTCTGGCAATAGGGAGCCCTATGTATGCCCATGCCTTGTAACACGGACCTGAAT
Source organism: Cocos nucifera (assembly GCA_006176705.1). Taxonomy (NCBI): domain Eukaryota; kingdom Viridiplantae; phylum Streptophyta; class Magnoliopsida; order Arecales; family Arecaceae; genus Cocos; species Cocos nucifera. The sequence continues at coordinate 81,614 of QRFJ01002995.1, read as the reverse complement.
TAGCCCATGCTGTGGTGTCACAAGCAAGATTATTCAGGCAAATCTAGGTAAGACACCTGGGACTTCTGTTGAAATGTTCCTTAGTATTGAGAACTAAGGATTGGTTGGTCTTGTGGTAATGGGACTTAGGTATAGACGGATTCAGTCCGCTTAGGTGTTAATCGAAGTACATCATGGGTCTGTTGGTGAATGGTGGAGCTGTCAGCTGGAAGGAGTTCCAAGCAAACTGTGATAGCAGATTCACACATGGAAGCAGAATATATAGCTGCAATCAGAGTGCTGTTCAAAGAGAGCATTCTGGTTACAAGAAAGTTTGCTGCAGAAATTGGAGTAATGCATCAAGATGCCATTTTCCTCCTTACTGGACAAACAATGGCGGCATAAGCCTTGCTAAGGAAGCCGAGTCTCACCAGAAGTCCAAGCACATTGAGCGGCCGATACCATCCTCATCCGCGATTACCCGTTGAGGAACAGGTTACGTTGAGGTCAAAGGAAGTCAACTCCAGAGATTATGTGGCAGACCCACTTACAAAGCCGTTGGGGCGCAGCAGAAAGATCGAAGCCCATCTTGTAGAAGATGCGGACTTTAAGCTGTAGCGCAAATTGGCTTTAGGACAAGTGGAGATTGTTAGATATTAATGTGCCCTTAAAGCCAGAATTGGCTGACACTTGTAATACACTTAGGGGCAAAATTGTAAATTTTGACATATAATTAATGAAATGGGCGGGTTATTTCTATCAAAATGGTGTATTTAGTGTTCTGTTGATACATTCCTTTGAGTTAAATGGTAATGATAATTCATATTTTCAAGAGTTGAAAATTTAGAAGACTTGATAATCATTATTAACTCATAAACAGCTCCGACCAATAGGATCATCACGAAGATGGTGATTGATCCGGAAGGTTGTGTGCGATTGCTTCTTCTTTAGTAGATGAGTTCTTGAGTTACGGTTTTGCTGGAGACACCGGAGCGAGGTACAGGTACCGTTACGAGAACGAGGGCACTGAGCCGTGACAACCTCGAGTAGTCATTAAGGAAGTCTACCTTCTCAGTCAATGACTGACTCGTGCTGCAGTAAGTGTTGTCTGGCGTTCTTTTGACCTGAGATGCAATGGCAGTTCACCTTGAGGGTGTTATAGTCTTGACTTAACACCATTACTCGGTCTCCTAGCACCATAATGGAAACCCTGAGGTGTATGTTGGTGTGACATGTTCATTGTAGGAACTGGATTGCATCAGATGGGGATCTATTCTACCTCGGGGTAGAGGAGTAGCCCTATGATGATCAATGAAGAATCAAGTCCTAAGCCCATGGCCATGGCAGAGTGAAATAATAAGAAAGAGTTTCTATTTATCTTTCACATTGGACTCGAATCGAATGCATTACATCATAATGAACAGAGACTAGGTTTGACGCGTTCACCTTAACCTAATCTGATCGGGGGCTCAAGATAGAAGAACTAATCACCACAGGTAGCTGCACCAAGAGGTTCCATTCAGCTCTGATGGGTTGCCACCATATAACTGCTAGGTGTCACTGGGTGGATTTTGGGAGCAATTAGAATTGATTTAGATGATCGATCATTCTAGCTGTTCGAATCAGAAGAGTTCTGATCCATCGAAGGAAGTTTCGATGATTGTCTTGCTAGAGATCATGACTATACTCCCATTCTAACAGAACTAACCTAAACTGGGTCACACAAACAAGGGTATTGAAATTTGGTGATCATTCATTGAACTGAATCTTAGTTCAATTGATCTGATGATATTCAATTAGGTTCAAGGAATCGTGCTAGCACTCGATTGAAACCTTAACGTTTTCTTTTACTATCATAATAGTTGTCCCTGACTGAGCCAAAGGAGTTTTGTGCTCAATCAGAGGCTTCATATGGTCTGACCTGGAGGTTTGTCCCAAGTCAGAATAGGTTGTCTTATTTTGTAAAACATTACCTGCCAATTTTGGTCACCTGGCATTTTTCTTATTCTTTGACTTTGGTCAAAAGTCTACCTTTGACTGGTCAAACATTGACCGAATTCACCCTTTGACTTTTGATGACATGTCATGGCACGCTATTGAGAGTAGGTGGGGCTGTCCCCTGCCAGACCTCGGCAAAGAGAAGGGCGCACGCACAAAGGGTGGCGTGAGCCTAAGTAGGAGGCCGCCTAGGAGTCCCTTGTTGGACAAGGACTCCACCTCCCTTTTGGATTAATCAGAAGTTTCTACTAAGAATCCAGTTTGACTGGTCTTAGGCGCCCTCTAAGGAGGAATCCAGGGGTCTCTATTCCAACCAATCCAGATTTAAGATTGGATTTTCACAAAGGATTGTGAATTGGTTGAGATGGAAGAGGAGTTGGATCAAAGCAGGTCTAATAAATAAGACCTCGCCCAACCCTAATTCAATGCTATTAGATACGCCCCAGGCTGCCTCTCCCTCCTTCCTCCATGCCAATAGTCTCAACTTCCTCATCTGCTCTCCACTGTCCAAAAGGTGTTTTGGACTAGTTTGAGTGCGATTCAGATCAAGGAAGGCGATTCAAAAGCAAGAAGGCTTGCGCTGCTGCAAAAGGAACGACTGGCAGATCTTCAAAAGGAGTTTTGAAGATCCTCATGATCAGATCCAGATCTGATTTTTGGAGGTGTGATAGAGAAGAAGAGGATCTCTAGATCCAAACCTGAGTGGATACCGGAGCAGGCCAATGCTTGCGTTGGCTAAGATCCAGAACCTTCCGCTGCAATCAGGATCCATCTACAAGGGTAATAGGATTACCAACCAAGGTAAATTGAATTTGATTTAATTTATCTTGTTTTATTTTATTTATTAAATAATAAGAGAATCAGATCTGAAACATATCAAGATCTGATTAAGATCAAGAGAAAATTTTTGAAATATATCTCTTGATCTAATCAGATCTGGACGAACCTGGACCGGGAAATCAGGATTTCCCTTCACTGATTTCACAAAGAGTTTAGTGAATTGTTGGAGAAGAGTTTGGATTGCAACAGTATTAATAAGAGCCCTGCGCCCCCAACTTCAAATTAAAATTAGAAGAATTGAAATCCCATGCCCCAAGACTACCTCTCCCCTCTTCCTCCATGCCAAACCCACCTTCTCCCTCTCCTCTCCACATTCAAAAGTATTTTGGTCCTTGGTTGGTGCAATCCAGATGAGAGAAAGGCGACTGAAAGATAGAAGGCTGTGCTGCTGCAAAGGACAACTGCTGATCTTCAAAAGAAGTTTTGAAGATCCTCTAGATCAGATCCAAATCTAATTTTTGGAGACATGATAGAGAAGAAGAGGATCTCCAGATCTAGCCTGAGTGGATACCGGTAGAGGCTAGGCACTTGCATGGCTAGATCCAGAACCATCTGCTGCTTACAGGATCATCATCGGATAATAGGATTACCCACTTTAAGATAAATTAAATTTGATTTAATTTATCTAATTATATTTTAATTATTAAAATAATAAGAGTTAGATCTAAAATATCATAGATCTGATCTAAATTAAAAAAAAAATTTGAAATATATCTCTTGATCTGATTAGATCTAAACGAATCTGATCCAGAAAATTCGGATTTCCCTTCAATTGGTATCAGAGCCAAGGTTCTAAAAGTATTTAGATTTAATTTTAAATTTATTTTAAATATAAAATAAGTGATTTTAGATATCACATGAGATGTGATCAGATCTAAGATCAGAAAAAATAAAAATTAAATAATTTGGATCTAAGCATTAAGAAAATATGCATGACTAGTTCTAAATAGAATAGTTCTATGATAGTCTTGTATGTTTTCAATTATTTGATTAAATTATATTTTAGATTATTTATTTACTATTTTTTGATGTTATAGAATTATTATAATAAATCTAAAAAATTAAAAAATAAAAAGTATTTATTTTACATCATATGAGATTGATGAATGCATGTCTAGACAGTTGTAGAATAGTTTCTACATAGTTGTCTAGATTAGAATTTATTTTGATAGATCAATTTAAATCTAATTTTTTAGATTATTATGAGATAATTAGATCTGAAAAAATATGATGATTCGATACAATGAGATGTATGCAAAATATGCATAGTTAGATCAATTTTATATAAGATTATTGATTAGATCTAAACGTTTTTGAGTATTCATGTTCTGATTGATTCCTCTGGCCGTCGTCATAAGAATGAAAGAGGATTTACAAGCTCTCCTTCATCCATGGGGTTCTTATGATGTGTAGGGGTGCTCATGTTTCGTCTTAATAGAAACCCAAAACTTACTTTTCTGAAAACCCTAAGATCCTGAAACCCTAGGATTTATTTGCATATTTTGTTTATGAACCCTAACTTAATTAAAAAATTAAATTATGAATATTAATTAGGTCTAAAATTGATAATTTTAGATCTAGAGCATATTCATAATACGGGTTGCTTGGGTAGCTTAAATTAGGTCTAAGCGGTTGATCAAACCGAATCAAGAAGTTGGTTAGAGGGGATCAACAATGCTTAAATTGACCAAGCCTAATAGATTAAGTCTGGGTCAAGATCGAGTTGATGAATCAAGCAAACCTAATTAGGCCTCAGAGGTTAGAGTTCTGGATTATAGGCTAACCCAATTGTTCTGACTCAACATTTGGTGTCTAAGGTAGAGTTTGGCACATACGACGACTGATTTTTAATTGGAACTACTCGACCTGAATGCATTCTGTACGAGTTAATGGCATATCCTTCACCGGATTTTACTTACCTGGCCACATCATTAATCAGTTTCTGATTCTGAGGTGGTCAATAATCCGAGCTAACCCATACCACTAGGTTAGTCATAATTATTATGACTATGATAAGTCTAGTTTAAGAGACCTGAATCAATTCTCCTTAAGAAAAGATTAAGTCTGAGGTCTTCACCATTGTAGATGTCGGGCCCTTCTCGGAGTTGATTGTTCTGGCTAGATAAGCAGCTCAATTGCACCGGAGAAGTCAACCATGTCTATTAGGCATTGATGCTATGGGCTGGAGGATGAGTTGGGCTCAATATTTCGATATGGTGAGAGAACTCAATTGGAAATCCAATCTGTGCAAATGATGGGTCTGACTTAACTAAGGAGTGGATCAATATTCGGTACACGATTGAGATTCATGAATTAGAGATCAAGTTTGGGTGCACCATGATTAGAGAATCATTGAAACAAGAGTTGTTCACTCATTGGCTAACCCATCACCATAACTTTAGGTGAGGTGATGAGTTCAGTTGGTGAGACCGCACCATCCACTAGAAATCATTAATCATGAGATTTTGCATCTCTCTACAGAGGGAGTGTAGGGATCAAAAATAGTGGGAGCTAATTTGTTTAAAAATAAATTCTAAACAATGTCAAGTCATAATTACAGTATATCTAACTAGAATCTTTGACTCTCTATAGGAATGTTTGCGTCCAACCCATTAGCATGTATCCGGACACACATAGACTACCGACCTATTAAAAAGATTGGCTCAGAAACTATAAAATCATTTTGATTCTGAGAAGTAACCATGTATTGGACCAGGACCCCCCACCTTACAGTCGTCCATCCACTGAAAGAGAGCGTCTCTTAAAAGATGGATAGACGAAGATAATAAGGCAAATATTACATTTGGGCTCGATGTTGATGAGCTCCAGCGCCAAACATGAAGATATCGGGACTGCTCCAAATGTTGGCTCACCTGAGGAGATTGTTTGGGAACAGAGTCATGCAACCAAGTATCAAGTCACGAAATGACTTTTAAGGCTAAGATGCGTGATGGGCAAGTCAGTCCAAGATCACTGTTGACAATGATCAAGGATCTGGAAGAGCTTGAGAAGCTCGGTGTGAAGTTGACTTGGATTTGTAGAATGATATTATTCTCAATCCTTAACTGATGCATATGGGCAATTCATCATGAATTACCACATGCATAAACTTCAAAATTCCTTGGCCGAATTAATGAATATGTTGGTCACCGCTGAGCTTTCTATTAAAGGTTCTAAAGGCTCAGTTCTTTTATGGAATGGACTTCTTCGCAAAGAAAGTTCTTATGGAAAGAAAAAAAAGTCTATGAAAAAGCAGAAGGTGGAAGGAGCAAAAAGAAGAAGAAGGCAGAGCCAAGATGAAAGCCGCTGCCAAAGAAAAGTGTTTTCATTGCAACAGCGATGGCCAACTGGAAGTGAAACTGCCCACTTACTTGACCAACCTTGAAGAATAAGAAGGAAAGTCCTTCTGGAGGTATGCTCGTTATTCGAGCAAAACATGAATGCCAAACGACTTAAGGATAGTCCAAATGATAGATATCTATGGCACCTAGATTAGGTCATATAGCAGAGATTAGGATCAATAATTAGAGAAAATAGGTATAAGTCCATTGACTTCGAGTCATATCCAACTTATGATCTTGCTCCAAAGGCAAAATGAACGCAAACTTTCTTTGTAGGACATGGGGAGAGGGCCACAGATCTCCTTGTCCTAGTACAGTTACTGATGTGTGCGGCCCATTTGATGTGCCGGCTAGAGGCAATTTTGTCTACTTCATTATCTTTATCGATGCTCTATCTAGGTATGGGTATGTGTATCTTAATGAGACATAAGTTTCCAAGCTTTTTGAAAAAGTTCAAAGAAATTCAGACATGACGTAGAAAAATAAACTTGGAAAAACCCATTAAGAATTTTCGAATCAGATCGAGGAGGTGAATACCTTAGCTGAGAATTCCTAGACTATCTCAAGGATAATCTCATAGTCTCTCGAATGGACTCCAATCAGGAACACCTCAAACTTCAAACGGGGTTTCAAATGGAGAAATTGGACTCTTATTTATTGGTCCGATCCATGATGAGCTTCCACAGACCTCCCTGATTTTCCTTTGGAGATATTAATTGTTTAACTTCTAATTTATCTACTGAATAGGGTTCTCTAAGACCGTTCGTACCACACCGTAAATGAGATATGGCATGTAAGAAACAAGTCTGAGTTATCTCAGATTTGGGTTGTCCGGCTCATGTCAAAAGACAACAAGCGGACAAGTTAGAGTTTAGGTCCTTTAGAGCTTAATTCATAGGATATCCTAAGAGTCATTAGGATACTATTTCTACATTCCAGAAGACCACAATGTGATTGTGAGTCGACATGCCATCTTTCTTGAAAAATAGTTTATTCAAGATAGCAAGCATTGGAAAGCAGATTAAGCTTGATGGAGAAAGTCTCACAAGTACAATGAGCTAAGGACCAATTGGAACCAAATCAGGTTGAGCCAATAAGAACACTATCTCCTCCACCTCGTAGATCGAAAAGAGTTTCCCATCTCCTTGAAAGATACTTAGGTATTATTTCAGAGGTAGTGGAAAAAATGTTTCTCATAGGTAATGGTGCTCATGGTGATGATCCCAAAACCTACAACGAGGCAATATCAGATATCGACACCGAGAAATGGCTAGAGGCAATGCAGTCAGAAATTGACTCAATGCATTCTTGAACAGATATCTTGAGGAAGATATCTATATGGAGCAGCCGCTAGGTTTCACATCTAGTGATACTAATCACAAGGTTTGCAAGCTGCAAAGGTCCGTATATAGACTTAAGCAAGCATCTCGGAGCAGGAACACTCATTTCAATGATGTGATCAAAATGTTTGGTTTCATAAAAAATGAAGAAGAACATGTGTCTTCAAACAGGTCAGTGGGAGTGCTGTTGTCTTCCTCGTATTGTACGTGGATGACATCCTTCTTATTGGGAATGATATTCCCATGATGACAACAGTCAAATTATGGTTGTCCAAGGAATTCTTCATGAAAGACCTAGTTGAAGCATCCTTTATTCTTGGAATTAAGGTCATAATAGGGATAGACTTGAATAGGATGCCTAGGACTTTCACAGAAGATGTACATAGAGGAAGTGCTAAAAGAGGTTTAGTATGGAAAACTCTAAGAGGGGATTAATACCTTCCAGACATGGTATTCATCTTTCCAAGAAGATATGCCCTAGCACACCTGAGGAAATAGAATGCATGAGCAAGACCCTTATGCTTCTGCAATAGGGAGCCTCATGTATGCCATGCTATGTACACGACCTGATATAGCCCATGCTGTGAGTGTCACAAGTGGATATCGGACAAATCCAGATGAAGAACACTGGACTTCTGTGAAATGTATCCTTAAGTACTTGAGAAGAACTAAGGATACGATGTTGGTCTTTGGTAACAGGAGAACTCCAAGTCCAGGGATACACAGACTCAGATTTCATGTTCGATATAGATGATTGAAAGTTGACATCTGGGAGTCTGTTTATGTGTAATGGTGGTGCTATTAGCTGAAAGAGTTCCAAGCAAATTGTGATAGCAGATTCCACCATGGAAGCAGAATATATCGCTACATCAAAGGCTACGAAGGAAGCATTCTGGTACAAGAAGTTTGCTGCAGAAATTGGAGTAATGCCGTCAGATGTCATTCCCCTATACTACGATAATAACAACACCATAGCCCTTGCTAAGAAGCCGAGATCTCACCAGAAATCCAAGCACATTGAGCGGCGATACCACCTCATCCACAATTATGACCTGAAGGGTTATGTCGAGGTCAAGAGAGTCAATTCCATAGATAATGTGGCAGACCCACTACAAAGCCATTTGGCCAGTAGAAGATCAAAGCCTAACTTGAGAAGATAGGACTTAGACTTGTAGCCAATTGGCTTTAGGACAAGTGGGAGATTGTTAGATATATATGCCCTAGAACCCAGAATTGGCTGACACTTGTAATACACTTCTAGGGGCAAAATTATAATTTTGATTATAATCAATAAAATGGGTTATTTTCTATCACATACGTGTATTTAGTGTCTGTGATACATCCTTTGAGTTAATGGTAATGATAATTCATATTTTCAAGAGTTGAAAATTTATGATATGAATGATCATTATTAACTCATAAAATGCTCCCGACCATAGGATCATCACGAGGATGGTGATTGATCCGGAAGGTTGGTGTACAATCGCTTCTCTTTAGTAGATCTGGAAGATTGGTATACAATTGCTTTTCTTTAGTAGATGAGTCTTGAGTCTATGGTGTGGAGACACCAGAGTGAGAGTATAGGTACTCAATAGAAAATGAGGGCACTGAGTGTGACTATCTCGAGTAGTCATTAGGGAGTCTACCTTCTCATCAATGACTGACTCGATGCTGCAGTAGTGTGTCTAGTTCTTTGACCTGAGATGCATCGGCAGTTCACCTTGAGGATGTTATAGTTTGACTACACCATTACTCGGTCTCCTAGCCATTGGGAACCCTGAGGTGTATGTTGGCAATAGCATGTTCATTGTAGGAATTGGATAGCATCAAGATGGAATCTATCTACCTCGGTGGTAGAGGAGCAGCCCTATGATGATCATGAGAATCAAGTCCAGAAGTTCGTGGCCATGGAAGAGTGAAATAATAGAAAGAGTTTTTATTTAGATTTTCACATTGTACTTGAATCGAATGAATACATCATATGATAGAGACTAGGGTTTGACGAGTTCACCTTAACCCTAATCTGATCGGTGCTCAAGATAGAAGAACTTAATCACACAGGTAGCTGCACCAAGAGGTTCGCATTCAGCTCTGATGGGTTGCCACCATATACTGCTGGGTGTCACTGGTGGATTTTGGGAGCAATTAGAATGATTTAGATGATCGATCATTCTAGCTGTTCGAATCAGAAGAGTTCTGATCCAACGAAAGAAGTTTCGATAATGTCAATGATAGAGATCATGACATATCCCATTACCATATAGAACCGAACCTAACTGGATCACACAAACAAGGGTTTGAATCTGGTAATCATCAATTGAACTGATCCAGTTCAGTTGATCTGAATGAGATTCAATTAGGTTCAAGAAAATCATGCTCGCACTCGATTGAACCTAACGTTCTTCTTTTACTATCATAAATAGTTATCCTGATTGAGCCAAAAGAGTTTGTGCTCAATCAGAGGCCTTCACTTTATCTGACTGGAGGTTGTCTTATTTTGTAAGACATTGCCTACCATTTTTGGTCACCTGCCATTTCTCATCCTTTGACTTTGGTCAAAATTTGACCTTTGACTAATCAAATGTTGACCATTGACACTTTGACTTTTGTCCACGTGTCATGCACCTATTGGAGGGTTGGTGAAGGCTTGTCCTCCTGATAGAACCTGGCAAGGAGGAGGGCGCATGCCACCCTTGGCGTGTGCCCAAGTTGGAAGCGCCCAGGAGTCCCTATTGGACAAGGACTCCATCTCCTTTTTGGATTCCAATAAGAGTTCTCCTATTAACCAACTTTGACTAGTCTTAGGCACCCTCTAAGGAGGTATCTAGGGAACTATATTTCCACCAATCAGATTTAGATCTGATTTCATAAAGAGTTGTGATTGGTTGGGAAGAAGAGGAGTTGGATCACAGACAATCTATAAATAAGACCCTGTGCCCAACTCAAATTAAAATTGGAGAATTGAAATCCCATGCCCCAAGGCTGCCTCTCCCCTTTTCCTCCATGCCAAACCCACCTTCTCCCTCTCCTCTCTGCATCCAAAAGTATTTTGGTCCTTGGTTGGTGTAATCCAGATGAGAGAAAGGCGACTGAAAGATAGAAGACTGCGCTGCTGCAAAGGACAACTGCTGATCTTCAAAAGGAGTTTTGAAGATCCTCTAGATCAGATCCAGATCTGATTTTTGGAGATGTGATAGAAAAGAAGAGGATCTCCAGATCCTGCTTGAGTGGATATCGGTAGAGGTCAGACATTTACGTGGCTAGATCCAAAACACCTTCCGCTGCTCATAGGATCATCATCGAGTAATAGGATTACCCACTTCAAGGTAAATTAAATTTGATTTAATTTATCTAATTTTATTTTAATTATTAAAATAATAAGAATTAGATCTCAAATATCCTAAATCTAATCCAGATCAAGAAAAAAAGTTTTTGAAATATATCTCTTGATCTGATCAGATCTGAACGAACCTGGTCTAGGAAATTTGGATTTCCCTTCATGTGCATCTTCTCTTTTATCGATCAATGCTTCAGATGAACAGCCAGTCGATGTTTCATGATCTCAGCATCAATTCCTGGCATATCCATTGGGGCCTAGACAAAGATGTCCATATTCTTTCTGAGGAAGGTGATGAGTTGCTCCCAAACCACATCTCCCAAGTTGGAGCCGATCTGCACTGCATGCTTCGGGTTTCCGTCGTTTAAGAAAATAGAGATAAGGTCCTCCATAGGCTCGCCTTGCTCCTCGATGAGGTCGTCGTAGACATCCAGCCCATCAATAGGATAAGGGTCAAACTGTTCTTCCTTATGCAAGGTGATTAATTACCAGTGTCTTGCCGAGCTTGATCTCCCCTGACCTCTCCGATCCCATGACTTGTCAGAAACTTCATCTTCAAATAATAAGTTGATACCACTGCCCGAAGTGCATTTAGACCAGGTCGGCCGAGAATAGCATTATAGGCAGATGGAGTCCTTACGACTAAAAAATTGATCTATGTCTTAGCCAGTTTCGAACATTGCCCTGCAGTCATAGCCAAAGTTATTATGCCCTCAACTGGTACGACATCGTTAGTGAAGCCTATCAATGGGGAGTTCATAGGCCCTAAGTGGTTATTGATAAGGACATTTTCAAAAAACATCATAAAATAATACGTCGGTCGAGCTTTCATTATCTATCAAAATATGGCATACATCATAGTCGGCAATGTTTAAAAAGATTACAACCGCATCATTATGGGGGAACTGGACCCCCTGAGTATCTACCTTGGTGAAGATTATGGGTTCTTCAATCCTCCATCTCTTCACTGATCCCTCAGATCTACTGGCCTCTCCTTGTCGAAGTCCCTCTGAGATAGTGTTGATAATGCCGAGAGGCGGTCGATCTTCTTGTTGATCCTCCCTTCTTGGTGGCTCAAGCTGTGGCAATGCCCTCAGCCGATCTTCCCATCCTTCAGATCGTCGCCGCAAGAATCGGCCAAGTCTACCTCACCTGATGAGCTTCTCGATCTCATCATGGAGTTCGATACACTACTCAGTATCATGACCATGATCACGATGATAAAGATAGAACTTGTTAGGATTGCGCTTGCTGGGGTGAGAGCACATCCTTTTCGGTCTCGGTAGTTGCTCTCTAATTTTCATCAACACTTAGGTTTTTGGAGCATTAAGAGGGGCGTAGTTATGAAATGTTCATTGGGGAGAACCCCACTGCGCCCTTCTATCAGGGCTTCCCTACCTCTAAGTCTGGGGAGGAGTTTGGGCTTGCTTACGCTCAAAGAAGGTTCGGGAGCATGACCGAAGTTCACTTGATTTTCCTTCCTCGGTGGGCTCTTTCGGCTCGCCAATTTACCGCTTACTGAAGGTTTCATCATTCTTAGCATATTGGCGAAGTCCCTAAGGTACTTTTTTTCTAGAAAGAATAACAAATCATTCTTCTGAAGGCTGCCCTTGAGTGCGGCCATGGCGACGGATTGGTCCAGATTTTGGACCACCAATGCAGCAGCATTAAACTGGGTGACATAAATCTGGATGGATTCCCTCTCCTTCTGCTTGATGGTCATCAAAAAATTTAAACCATGGTGCGGACGTCGGCTGCTGATGAAGGGAGCCACGAATGATAGCTCATCTGATCAAAGGAAAAGATGGTACTCAGCTTAAGTGCTGAGTATTAGTTCCTGGCAGCTCCCTTGAGGGTGGATGGAAAAGTCTGGCACAAAATAGCATCTGGCATTCCTTGGAGCAACATCATTGTCCGAAAGGCCTCGAAGTGGTCGACCGGATCGATGATTCCATCGTAACTCTCAAACTATGGGAGCTTGAAGTTCGGTAGGATCGGTTCCTGCATAATCCTCTAAGAAAAAGGAGGGTCAGTGCAAATATCATTACCATGTGAGAAGGGAGTATGATGGAGCTCTTCGATTCATCGGCTCATTTCTAGGAGCCTTTGATTCAGGAGATCTTCACGGTTGTTGATCTTCAGGATTTTCTGGTGGAACGGGTGTGAAGCTTCCCCTTGGGTCGAGTCATGGTCCGAGCAGGGGCCCTCCATCCTCTGTTTCCCCTTTCCAAAGATCAGAGGTCGGGTAGCCCAAGTCGGCCATTCTCAGAATGAACCATTGGGCTTCAGAGAAGCCTACTCTGATTGAACTGGTGCTGGGGCCTATCGATGTATGGCCTGCATCACCTCCATGAGACCACGAACCTGCTGCACCAGCAGGTTGAACTGCTCTGCATCCACCATGGCTATAGGTGGAGCTTGAGTTATTGGGACTGAAGCGGGAGCGGATAGGTCTAGACAGGATCTGGCTATAGAGGTCGTCGATCGCTGGGTCGAAGCTCTCCTATGAGGCATTTTTTCTCGAGAAAGAATTCTATAGAAAAAGAAGAGAGATCTCTAGAGAGGGAGGAGAGAGATCATTGAGCACTTTTTTAAGAATAAGAAAACCTCAAGAACAGAGAGCCATTCCTCTAGCTTCAATTTTGTTGGTGCAGAATTTGGTTGATGCTGGATCGAGCTGAAGTTAATGAAGACGAGATCGCCACTGATGACCTGCAAAATAAAGTTCAATCTAAAGTCGGTGGTGGTGGCTCTGGTAGGACCCTCCGATGATCAAATTAGCTCTTCTTGCTAGCAGAAATGGAGTGCTCAGAAAAGAGTTCAGTAGGGTTTAGAGGAGGAGAGGAGAGCTTAGAGAAAATGTATCTGAAGGATCCCTTTTTATAGATGGAGCTTATAGTAGATTGATGGTGATAGCCATATCGTTCAGTAGTAGGTCATGTGGGGTTTGCTACGGAGAGAGAGGTGTTGCCAGATCGATAGTGGCAGCCATATCATTTGGTCGTGGGCTGCATGAGATTTGTTATGGAGAGAGAGGTGTTGTCAGATCGATAATGGCAGCCATACCGTCTGATGGAAGAATGCATTCAGAGTCCGACTGAGCGGAAGGAGTTCGACTGCAAGAGTAATTCAGAAGGAGTCTAGCTCCTGGAGGAATCCAATTGAAGGAGGAATCCGGAGGGAGTTTGGTTCTCGTAGAAGTCCGACTAAAGGATGAATTCAGAAGGAGTTTGGCTTTCGTAGAAGTTTGACTGAAGGAAGAATCCAAAAGGAGTTTGACTCCTATAGAAGCCTGACTAAAGGAGGAATCTAGAGGAAGTTCGGCTTCCATAGAAGCTCGACTAAAGGAGGAATCTAAAGAGAGTTTGGCTCCCATAGAAGCCCAACTGAAGGAGAAATTTGGAGGGAGTTTGGCTCCCGTAGAAGCCCGATTGAAGGAGAAATCTGGAAGAAGTTTGGCTCCCACAGAAGCCCGACTGAAGGAGGAATCCCGAAGGAGTTCGGCTCCTATACAAGTCTGACTGAAGGAGAAATTCTAAAGAAGTTTGGGTTTCATAGAAGCTCGACTGAAGGAGGAATCCGGAGGGAGTTCGTCTCTCATAGAAGCCTGACTGAAGGAGGAATTTGGAGGGAGTTCAGCTCCAATAGAAGTTCGATTGAAGGAGGAATCTGGAGGGATTTTGGCTCCTATAGAAGTCCGACTGAAGGAGAAATTCTAAAGGAGTTCAGCTCTCGTAGAAGTTCGACTGAAGGAGGAATCCGAAAGGAGTTTGGCTCCCATAGAAGCCCGACTGAAGAAAAAATTTGGAAGGAGTTTGGCTCCTATAAGAGTTCAGCTGGGGTCGATCGCTGAGGAGTTCGACTGCTGGGAGAGTTCGGTTGGGGCTCGGTCATTGAGGAGTTCGATCGATGGGGGGAGAATTCTTGATTGAAGCTCTTCCATGATTATCGATTGTATTAGGCTAAGCATCAAACCGAACTTCAGTGGGAGGGGGATTTATCCCCAACAGTGGTATAAGAGCCATGGGTTCATATGAATGAAAATAAGATATGATTTGATTTTTAATCAGATCTAAAATTAGTATGATTAATAGTCTGACATCGATATGCCATAAGGTTATCCTAGCATGAGGTTTACCCTTATGTTGAAAAGGCTATCTTATATCGATGTTAAATAATTTTGAAAAGTGTTTTCAATTTAGATCTAATTTTTATTAATATATGTGATATATGTGAAGGAAAATCCTAGGGTTTCTAGCATGTATTTTGAAACTTTTTCAAAATTAGAGTAGTGAAATCTATAGATTAATCCATTTAATCTATGAAATATGCAAATAAAGTCTAGATCTACGATCTAATAATATGATTAAAGCATGCATATAAATCTAAAAATTAAATAAAATACAAAACCATGATGTTGATTGTATTAGCATCAAATAAGAAAAATAGATCTGATCGAGTGGGAGAAAGATATCGAATCTCTCATACCTTTCATAAGTCAGGATCTCAACTTGCTGATTTGAGACTGAGGTTGTCGCTTCAAGTTGCACATGTGCCCGACATCTATGAGAAGTCCATATGAAGTCCTGATCAGGACCTAAAGTTCAGCAATCTGAAAATTAGCATGGTGTGCTAGCACGGTGCTGATCCTTCATCGATGGTTGATGCTGAATCTCTTACTTCAATTGACTTGAACTCTTCAAAAGAGGAGAAGGAAGGATCTAGAAGAAGTCTTCTTTCCATGTTCTTCTCTTAAAAATTGATGGAAGAAAATCTAAAATAAAAATCCTAGAGAAGACCCTTCTTCTTTAGGCCCTTTCCTCTCACCTAGGCACAACAATTGCGCCTTTACAAAATCCCATGCCCTTAACCCTGATATGCCCAAAGTCTCCACACCTAAGCCCAATCTCTCTGATCTAAACCCTCTCAAAATTTCATGGCTTAACTCCCTTTAAATAGAGAGTCAGAGAAGAATCCCTGGCTAGGTCAAATACCTAGATAGAGCGTCCAAATAGGATATGGATTGGGGCACCCAAGAGAGTTGGGTGCCTCAAACTCTTTTGGAATAGATTCTAGATATTTAGTGCATAATTAGATCCTCTTTCTTCCATGAATTTTTTAAAAAAAATTAGATTAATTTGTACCATAATAGATAAGAGTTTTGGGTTTGTCCAAACTCTATCAAATAGAGTCTAGATCGTCACTACTTCTTAGTTTTGATCAAATCCATAACCACAAACCATATAAGAGGGATATGAGGGCAAGGATAGGTGTGGAACATTTTTAGAAATTATATTTTTCATTAAAAAATCCATGAGAAAGGCATGAAGAAAGGAAAGATGGTGTAAGGGAGGAGTCCTAGTCTAACTAGGTCTTCTTGCTTTGACTAATCAAATCAAATCATTAGCCCAATTAAAATAGATCTTGATGTAACCTAATTAATGAAATTCCTAACCTAATTAAAAATTAAATTAAATTAGATTAAATTTAATATTTAATTTAAATTTAAATTTTTAATCAAATTAGAAATTAGGTGCACTCAAGTCCTAGTTCAACTTAGAATTATTCTTTCTTATAATTGGCTTATTCAATAAACCAATTGAACTTGATCCAATTAAGCCCAAAGTAAATCTAATTGAATTGCATTTAATTAGACTTGATCTTAGCCTAATTGCTCAATCAAATTAAGCTAATTAGTGATTTAATTGCCAATCGATCCTTCTACAACACTTGCATAAGGTCAAATATCAATCGTATTGATTGTTTGATCCTAAAATAATTCTTAATTATTGATCTACCATCCAATT
Organism: Cocos nucifera; assembly: GCA_006176705.1. Taxonomy (NCBI): domain Eukaryota; kingdom Viridiplantae; phylum Streptophyta; class Magnoliopsida; order Arecales; family Arecaceae; genus Cocos; species Cocos nucifera. The sequence goes on along the minus strand of QRFJ01002995.1, from coordinate 64,972 downwards.
AGATCAAGACCTCTAATGCGTATGACCCCATAGGTTTGAATCTAAGTCGGCAGCACAGGAATAAATTTTAGTATCAATCAAAGTGACCATCTAGCAATGGTACCTGATGGTTGGATGGGTCAAATGTATAAAGCGACACTCTTATAACCCTTGTGGATATAGTTTTTGTGTAATTCATCCACTTGACTATAAATGCTCATAGGATGACTTAGAATTTAACTATCATACTTTGAATAGGTCATCCACATTATATTTTAAAATATCAAATCAATCTCATGGATTATTCTAGCTAAGATTTTGCTAAATTAAAATACAGCGATGCATTATCTCCAAACTCTTTAGAGTGGTCAATCCCATCTTGATCACTCCCCAACCTTTTATGTACTTGACTGTATCCAAAAATCTTCCATCATTATATTAGAAATTCAGGTAGTCCATCACCAAAGTATAGTGAGTTGCTTGCAAGCCACCATGGCGATCTCAGGTCTAAGGGATGTTTATACTCATATCCTATCTGAGCAATTTTTGACAGCAGAATACTTTGAAGTTGGTCATATTTAGTGATGGCGTATCCTTACATCTCATCTATATGTCATACTAGTATCTCCGTACTGCTTGGTTAAGAGGACAATCAATCTATATGGCACACAACGATCTACACTCGATAAACATTGTCCTCTTGATTAACAATATATCATTTGGTCATGAATAATTTTAAGAACTAATTAATCAATAAATCTTTTTTTGTCAAATCTAAATAATTTGAAAGACTTCATCATAACATAAGAGTTTATTAAAAGATGTAGATTTATGATGAAAAATATAAGAATAAATATTTTACTTATTAAAAAATTATTTATATTTATAAAATAGCATGATCATCAACAGACTAATGATTGAATTTAGAACATATTTTTTAATAATTCTTACTTATCCTAAAGCTATTCGATATAGTATCTAATATCTTTGACTTGTGGTCATCGAACTCCTTTACCATCAAGACTTTATTGAGTGGGTCGGCTAGGTTCTTCTTTTCATTGATCTTCTGAAGATCGACATCACCTCGATCCATGATTTTTTGGATCAGGTGGTAGCGACAAAATATGTGCTTCATCCATTGGTGTGCCTTTGATTCCTTCACCTAAGCAATTGCTCCAGTGCTGTCATAGTAGAGCCGGATCGAACCATCTAAGGAGGGTGCTATTTTGAGCTTGGTGATGATCTTTTTGTTAGATATGTGTGCCCTAGAAGCTAGAATTGGCTGACACTTATTATACACTTCTAAGAATAAAATTATAATTTTAATTATAAATAATAAAATAAATTATTTTCTATTATAATATGTATTTAGTGTCTGTGATACATTCCTTGAGTTAATAATAATGATAATTCTTATTTTCAAGAGTTGAAAATTTAAGACATGAATTTTCATTATTAACTCATAAAATGCTCCCGACCGTAGGATCATCATGAGGATGGTGATTGATCTGAAAGGTTGGTGTACAATCACTTATTTATAGTAGATGAGTCTTGAGTTAACAGCGTAGAGACATCAGAAGTGAGAGTACAGATACTCATTAGAGAATGATGGCACTGAGCATGACCACCTCGAGCAGTCATAAGGAAGTCTACCTTCTCATCGATGACTGGCTCGAAGCTGTAGTGGTGTGCCTAGTTTTTTGATCTGAGGTGCATCGATAGTTCATCTTGAGGATGTTTTAGTTTGACTACACCATGACTCGGTCTCTTAGCCATCCAAAATCCTAAGATGTATGTTGGCTATAGCATGTTCATTGTAGAAATTGGATTGTACCAAGAGAAAATCTATCTATCTCGGTAGATGAGGTGCAGCCCTATGATGATCATGAAAATCAAGTCCATAAGCCCACGATCATGGTAGAGTGAAATGATAGAAAGAGTTTCTATTAAGGTTTTTACATCGGACTTGAATCAAATGATTAATTCATATAACGAAAATTAGGATTTGATGAGTTCACCTTAACCCTAAATGGATCGGGGCTCAAGATAGAAGAACTTAATCACATATGTAACTGCACTGAGAGATTCATTTTTAGTTCTGATGGGTTGCCACCATATACTGCTAGATGTCACTAGTGGATTTTAGAAGCAATTAGAATGATTTGGATGATCAATCATTCTAGTTGTCTGAATAAAAAAAGTTCTGATCCATTGGAAGGTGTTTCGATGATGTCGATGATAGAGATTGCAATATATCTCATTATCATATAGAATTGAACCTAATTAGATCATACAAATAAGAATTTGGATTTGGATATCATCAACTGAACTAATCCAGTTCAATTGATTTGAATTAGATTCAATTAGGTTTAAGAAAATTATGCTAGCACACAATTAAGCCTAAAGTTCTCCTTCAACAATCATCAAATGTTATCTCGACTGAGTCAAATATATTTAGGCTCACTCAAGTACCTTTACTTGATTTGACTGGAGCTTGTCTAGGTTAAAAAAGGATTGTCTTAATTTATGAGATAAATTTAAGGCAACACCTGCCATTTTTTGTCACCTCCTAATTCTTATCTTTTGACTTTTGTCAAACGTTGACCTTTGACACTTAGACATCTACCCATGTGTCATGCACCCATAGGAGAGCAGATGGGGGTTTATCCCACTGCTAGAAAGAGAAAAGGAGGGGGTGCCCAAGGATAATAATGCCTGGAGTTCCATACAGATGGGACTCCAGGTTGCTTCATGAAATAAACTTAGGTGGTGCCTAAGAATCTACTTTGACCAGTCTTGGCACCACCTAAGGATGTTGGAGAGGGGCTCTCAACTGATTGGATCAAGTGATGTCACTCCACCTATCAGATTTAGATTTGATTGCATGAAGAGATGTGATTGATCGGGATGATGTGGCGCTGCATGGCGCAGCAAGGTCTATATAAACCCTGTCTGTGCATTAGTTTAGAGAGGTTCTTCCCTTGCCTATGCCACATAGTCATCTCCCTCTCTCCTTCATGCCTACCTCTGATTCTCTCTCTCCTCTCCATGCCTAAGGGGCTTTGGGCTTCAGTTTGGTGTGATCCAGGTAAGAGAAAGGCGACAAGAAAAAAAGAAGGCACCACTGCTGCAAGAGACGACATCAGATCTTCAAAAGTTATTTTAAAGATCTTGAAAATCAGATCCAAATTTGATCTTTAGAGAAAAGATTGAGAAGGAGGAGATATTCAAATCCTACCCGAGTGGATACTGGTAGAGGCCAGGCGATTATGTGGCTACATCCAGAACCTCAGGCAATCAGTAGGATCAACACAAGATAATAAGATTACCCAAGAACAAGGTATAAATTAAATTAAATTAAATTAAATTTATTTTATTTTATTAAATATATTAAATTAGATTTAAAATATATCAAATCTGATTTACATCTAAAATAAAAATTTTTAAAATATTTCTCTTGATCAAATCAGATTTGAATGAACCAGACCCAAAAAATAGGATTTTTTCCTTCAACTGGTATCAGAGCCAGGTTCCTATAAATAATTTAGATCTAATTTTAATTTAATTTTAATTTAATAATTAGGTGATTTTAGATATCACATGATATGTGATTACATTTAAAATTAGAAAAATTAAAAATTAAATAATTTAGATCTAAGTTCTACAAGATGCATGACTAGTTGTAGAATAGAATAGTTCTTTGTATAGTCTTGCATGATCATAATTTAATTTGATTAAGTTATAGTTTTTAGATTAATTTATTTACTATTTTTTGATGTTATGAATATTATAATAAGATCTAAAAAATAAAAAAATAAAGTTATTTAATTTTTGTTCATATGAGATGTGATGAATGCATGTTTAGACTAGTTGTAGAATAGTTCTACATAATTATCTAGTATAGAATTTATTTTGATAAGATCAATTTAAATTTAATTTTTTAGATGATTATGAAATAATTTAGATCTAAAAAATATGTATGATATGATACATGAGACGTATGCAAAACATGTTTATAGTTAGATCAATTTTATATATAAGATATATGATGTAGATCTAACTAGTTTTGTAGTTTTTATATTTTTGATCCCTTGGCCGTCCGATCATAAGAATAAAGTAGGATTTAAATATGCTCTTCTACTATTCGATGGAATATTCTTATGATGTGTAGGGGTGTTGTGCATTCGTCCTTAATCAGAAATCCAAAACTTATATTCTGCAAAACCCTAGATCCTAAAATCCTAGGATTTTATTTACATGTTTTATTTATGAACCCTAAACTTAATTGAGAATTAAGATTATAAAATATATTAAATCTAAAAATTAAGAATTTTTAGATTTAAGACATATTCATAAAACTAGGTTTGGGCTGTGTAGCTCAATTAGGTCTAAGCAGTTGATCAAATCGAATCAAGAGTTGGTTAGATGGGATCAAGAGTGCTTAAATTGACCAGCCTAATAGGATTAAGTCTGGGTCAAGATCGAATCACATGAGTGATCGATCAAGCTAAGACCTAATTAGGCTCAGTGGTTAGAGTCTGGATTGTAGGCTAACCTGATTGATTCTGGCTCAATAATTTGGTGTCTAAGGTAAGTTTGGCAGATACGATCGACTGATTTTTAATTGAGAGCTACTCGACTTGAATGCATTCTTATCGAGTTAGTGGCATATCCCTTCTATCGGTCTCACTTATCTGGCCATATTTGTTGGTTCAGTCCTGATCTGAGGTGGCCAATAATCCGAGCTAATCCATGCCACTAGGTTAGTCATAATGGTTATGACTATGTCAAGTCTAGTTTAATGAGACCTAAATCAAATCTTCCTAAGAAAAGATTAAGTCTAAGGTCTTCCACCATTGTAGATGTGTGGGCCCTTTTCGAGATTGATTATTCTTGGCTGGTTACAGTGGTTCAATTGCACCGAGAAGACACAACCATGTCTATTAGGCAGTGGATGCTATGGGCTGGAGGATGGATTGGACTCAATATTTTGGATATGGTGAGAGACTCAATTAGAAATTTAATCTATGCAAATGATGGGTCTGACTTAACTAAGGAGTGGATCAATATTTCGGACACGGTGAGATTCATGAATTAGAGATCATGTTTTGGTGCACCATGATTAGAGAATCATTGAACAAGAGTTGTTCACTCATTGGCTAACCCATCATCAATAACTATTAGATGAGGTGATGAGTTAGTTGGTGGAATCGCACCATCCACGAGAAATCATTAATCATGGAGATTTTCGAATCTCTACAGAGGAAGTGTAGGGATCCAAAAAAATAGTGAAAGCTAATTTATTTAAAAATAAAACTCTTAAATAAATTGATCAAGTCTTAATTACAATATCTAACTAGAAACTTTGACTCTCTATAGAAAAATATCTGCATCCAACCCACTAGCACGTATCCTGAACACCCATAGACTAACCGAATTCAATTACAAGAACTGGCTCTGAAACTTCAAAATCATTTTAGGTTCTGAAAAGTTAACATATGTATTGGACCAGGACCCCCCCACCTTACCAGCTCGTCCATCCGCTAAATAGAGAGCGTCTCTTGACAAGTGGAGGGACGAAGATAACAAGGTCAGATATTACATGTTGGACTCGATGTCTGATGAGCTTCAGCGCCAACATAAAGATATCAGGACTGTCCACCAAATGTTGGCTCACCTACAAGAGATATTTGATGAACAGAGTCGCACAACCAAGTATCAACTCACTAAACGACTGTTCAAGGCTAAAATACGTGATGGATAGTCAGTCCAAGATCATTATCTAATGATGATTAAGGATTTGGAAGAACTTGAGAAGCTTGGTGTGAAGTTGGATTTGGATCTATGGAATGATATAATTCTACAATCCTTGACTGATGCATATGGACAGTTCATCATGAACTACCATATGCATAAACTTTAAAATTCTTTGGTCGAGCTTATGAACTTGCTGGTTACTGCTGAGCTTTCTATGAAAGATTCTAAAGGCTTAGTGCTTGCTACGAAATGGACTTCTTTTAAGAGAAAGTCTTTTGGAAAGAAGAAGAAGTCTGTAAAAAGGTAAAAGGTGGAAGGAGGAAAGAAGAAAAGGATAGAGCTGAAGAAAAAGGCCGCTGACAAAGAAAAGTATTTCCATTGCAATACTAATGGCCACTGAAAGTAAAACTGCCCTACTTACCTGGCCATCCTGAAGAATAAGAAGGAGACAGGTTCTTATGGAGGTATGCTCATTATTAAGTCTAACCTTATGATTTCTTCTGCATCTAGTTAGGTGCTTGACTCTTGTTCTAGTGCTCATTCGTGCACTTCCATGCATGGTCTTGAGGATAGCAGGAGGCTGAGGGATGGTGAGATAATCCTACGCATCAAAAATGGAGCAAGAGTTGCTACTGCGGCCATGGAAACATACCCTCTTCGACTACCATCTGATTTAGATTTAGTATTAAAGGATTGTTATTTTGTGCCTACAGCAAGTAGGAATTTGATTTCTATTTCATGTTTAGCACAAAAAGGCTATGTAATTAGTTTTCTTGAGGACCATTGTAACATTCTTTATAAAAGAAATAAAATTATAAGTTGTTTTCTTATTAACGATCTTTATCAGTTACATATTGATGTATCTATTTTTAATATCGAGCAAAATGTGTTGTCATAAAATCAAAATGACCTAGGGATAGTCCAAATGATAGGTATCTATGGCACCTAAGGCTAGGTCATATAGCAGAAGATAGGGTTAACAAATTGAAAAAAATTAGGCTATTGAGTCCGTTGACTTTCGAGTCATATCCAATTTATGAATCTTATCTTCATGGCAAAATAACTAAGCTCCCTTTTGTAGGACATAGGAAAAGGACCATGGATCTTCTTGCCCTAATACATACTGATGTGTGCGGCCCATTTGATGTTCTGGCTAAAGGCAACTTTGTCTACTTCATAATCTTTACCGATGATTTATCTCGATATGGGTATGTGTATCTTATGAGACACAAGTCTGAAGCTTTTGAAAAGTTCAAGAAATTCAGACATGAAGTAGAAATGCAAACTAAAAAATCCATTAAAATTCTTCAATCAGATCGAGGAGGTGAATACCTTCATCAGGAATTCCTAGACTATCTCAAGAAAAATATCATAGTCTCTTAATGGACTCTACCTGGAATACCTCAACTCAACAGATTTTCAGAATGGAGGAATCGGACCCTATTAGATATGGTCCGATCTATGATGAGCTTCATAGATCTTCCTATTTTTCTTTAGGAACATAGTCTGTTAACTGCAATATACTTACTGAATAGGGTTCCTTCTAAAATCATTTATACCACACCATATGAGATATGGCATAGTAAGAAATGAAGTCTGAGTCATCTCAGAATTTGGGATTGTTCGGCTCATGTCAAAAAATAAGCGGACAAGTTAGACTATAGATCCTTTAGAGCTCGGTTTATAGGATATCCTAAAGAGTCATTAGGATATTATTTCTACATTCCAGAAGATCAAAATATGATTGTGAGTCGACATGCCATCTTTCTTAAAAATAGTTTATTCGAGATGGCGGCATTGGAAAGCAGATCAAGCTCGAGGAGAAAGTCTCACAAGAGCAACGAACTATGGACCAAATGGAACCAAATCAGGTTGAGCCAATACAATCACTACCTCCTGCACCTTGTAGATCAAAAAAAATTTTCCATCTTTCTGAGAGGTAGTTAGGTACTATTTCAGAGGAAGTAGAGAAAATGTTCCTTATAGGTAATGGGGTTCATGGTAATGATCCCAAAACCTATGGTGAGGTGATATCGGATATCGACTCCGAGAAATGGTTAGAGGCAATGAAGTCAGATGACTCGATGTACTCAAACCAAGTCTGAACCTTGGTAGATCTACCAGAAGGTATAGTACCTATTGAGTGTAAATGGATCTACAGGAGAAAGATTGGTGAAGATGGGAATGTAGAGACAATCAAAGCTAGATTAGTGGCAAAAGGATATAGTCAACACGAAGGCATTGACTATCTGGATATCTTTTTGCCAGTAGCTATGCTAAAATCCATCTACATATTGCTTGCTATTGCAGCCTATTTCGATTATGAAATATGACAAATGGACGTGAAAATGACATTCTTAAATGAATACCTTAAGGAAGATATCTATATGGAACAGCCACTAGGTTTCACATCCAGTGATGCTGATCATAAGGTATGCAAAGGTCCATATATGGACTTAAACAAGCATCTCGGAGCAGGATCATCACAGGATAATAAAATTATCCAAGAATAAGGTATAAATTAAATTTGATTTAATTTAATTTATTTTATTTTATTAGATCTATCAAATCAGATCTGAAAAGTATCAGATCTGATTTAGATCTAAGAAAAAAATTTTGAAAATATTCTTCTTGGTCAAATTAGATTCGAGCAAATCTCACACGAAAAATAGGATTTTTTTCTTCATCTCAGCCACACAGCTTTCTTCACAGCATCTAATGCGATGACGTACTTCATCTTGCAAACTGAGTTTATTATAATGTGCTGCTTAGAACTCTTCCAGTAGATGGCTCCACCATTTAGGGTAAAGACATAATCCGACATGCTCTTGCTGTCATCATGGTTAGATTGAAAGCTGAAGTTTATAAATCCTGTAAGTTTCAAATCTGACTTACCATAAATCAACCACTAGTTCCTAGTATTTCTAAAATACTTAAGGATGATTTTCACCATCTTCTAGTGGTTCTTTCTATTGAAAAATGTATCTTAAAGCCAATCATCTAGTTTGTAGATGGTTGAACTAAATTTAATTTATACTTGAATTTTAATTGAATAAAATTATTATTCTAGCAATTTCATCACTTTGTGCATCTTCCTATAATGAACTCTCTATGATAAAGTCCTTAGGACTATTTAGACTCAACAAAAGAGACTTCATCATTTAGTCCTTAAATTGATCGCGATCAAATGATTCATTGTTACCTAGGACAATAATGTTAATAAAGAGTAGGTTGTTATGTGCCATAAGTATTGGTTATCCTCTTAACCAAGTAGCATGGTGATGCTGTTATGGCATGCAGGTAAAATATAGGGATATATTTTATTGAGTGTGACCCAACTGTGGAGCTCTCTTATGTTAAGATTGTTCGCGAAGGATATGGGTATATATATCCCTTAGACCTGAGATCACCATGGTCACTTGCAAGTAGCTCATTGTACTTAGGTATCAGGCTACCTGAATTTTTAATTCAGTGACGAAAGGCTACTGGGTACAGTCAAGTAATTGACTTATCGATGCATGAGTCAAGATGGGATTAAGCCCTCCAAGTGTTGGAGCAAGTGCATTGCTATATTTCAATTTAGCAAATCCTCAATCGGGATAGTCCATATGATGGATGTTGAATTTTAAAATATAATGTGGATGAATTTTTATGACTGATAGTTAACCCTAGATCATCCTATGAGCATCATGATCAAGGGGATGAATTATACGATAACCATATGCCATAGGTTTGTCGATGTTGCATTACGATATTTGATTTATCTAGCTATCAGGTATCATTGCTAGATGGTTATATTAATTGGTATAGAAAATTAGTTCTTGTGCTATCGACTTAAGATTCAAACCTATGGGATCACACACAATAGGAGTTTCCTACTTGATCTGATGGCCGATCATGACTGGATGTCCCACTAGATTGGGACTCAATTATTTTGAAAGATTAATTAGCAATTAGATTATCAATTAGCTTAATTTAATTAAGCAATGAGGAATTAATTAAGTCTAATTAAATTTGATTCAATTAGATTTGACCAGATTAGATCATGTGATGATCTAATTGCTTAGGAAGATGGACCCTGATTTGATCAGGGGTTGAACTTGATTAATTTCTAATTTGATTAGGAATTAACTAAGTTGGGTTAAGCCTAATTTGGTTGGATTTGACCTAGTCTAATTGGTCAAGATAAATTGGTTTGGATGAAACAAACTTTGACCAATTCAAAGTAAGTTTGAATTCAAACTTATTTCTCCCTGTGCCATGACACTTGGACCCACGCCCTTCTCCATGCAAATTTTGAATTTGTGTGAGTTCTCCATGCTCTAATCTGAATTGTGCACCCCTTCTTTTCCCTCTTTGACCTAGTCCAAGTGTTGGATCAGATGAGATTAACTTGAATTTTGAATTCAAGTAAGTTTGTTCCTTCTCTAACTGTCTTATCCATTCCCCACGTCACCATGCATTTGTTGCACATTTTTTATGGCCTTTTTTTTAGAGTGGGTGCAGAAGGAGAGTCCTTCTGCTTGTCACCCACCTGATAGGGGTGTTGGAAATCGATAAGACTCCTCTTGAAGTTTGAATTCAAGTGTTATGGTTAGAGGTTGCAACAAATCTTATCATCAATCCTTATCTCTTCCATGCTATTTTTCTATAAAAATCACACCAATAAAAGGATGATTTTTTGGGCATGCATAGGAATACGTGAGGCATCTGAGTGGTTTCATGAGGAATTTTTGTGAGATAGAAATCAAAAAGGGGCGCATCTCCTTTGGCGCGAGTTTTCTCTAAAAAAAGAAAGGGATTAAGATCCTTAAGGGTGAGTGTTGAATCCTAAAGTGGGGACTCTAGATTTGGGTGGAGTGTTTGAGTGCCTGATCTCCACCAGCTTTCACCATCATCTCATCTTCTTCCATTGCATCATCTAATTTTTGGAGCATCTGAAAGATCAGGAGCAGACCATCGATCCGATTGACTGAGATTGGCTGTTGAAGGTCCCGGTGAGGAGCTAGCATTCTGAAGGGACTGATCAGGACCAGGGATGTTAGAATTTGATACCTCAAATTTGTCCCACAGTAAAGAAGAGAATCAATTTTTAGCACAGTAGTCAGATCGGCTCTAATATGCGGTCGAGCTGGTTCAGATTGAGACTGAGCCGGCTTGAACCATAATTGAGCCGGCTATCTCAGGTAGGCAGACAGCAGCAGTTTGAGCGAGATGCAGTCAAGCCAGCTCGATGCCTGATCGAGCCAGCTCGATGGAGGTGAATAGAATATGATGGGATTTTTTTTATTTGAACTTGGATTGTGATTAATCCAAGGGGTCTATGAGAGTTGCATGTGGACCATAGGATATAGCAGCCATGGAGGGTTTCGATCATGATCTAAAGATTGAAAAATATTCCAAGACTCCATCAAGGACATGTTAGACTCATATTAGGAGAATGAGCCCTATTAGGACTCTTGTGAACTACTGAGAAGTGGATTCTCATCCTATTTAAAGAGCTGAGGTGCTGTGAAGCAGAAAAAATGGTGCATGTGGCATGAGAGGCACGTAGAGAGGCTTAGGCAGCCATTGAGAGGAGCTTGGCAGAGTGCCAAGTATGTGTAGCGTGTACGAGAGAGAAGCAATAGGTCCATAGCATCCAACGAGGAGGCTGTGAGGGTAGAGCATCTTGTAGCTTCTATGGATCTCCTTAGGATTTTGAGAGAGCTTTTATGAGGGTAGCTTCTAATTAAGAGAGATTTGTGTATGGTGAGTTGAGAGTTAGTGTTCTCCTCTTGTATCTACTTTTTTCTTTCATAGTGAAGCTTTGTTTGCCCCTTAGATGCAAGCCTTTAGACTGATCCATGTACTTGATTATTTTTTTATCTTATTTTTTTCTTCTTTCTACCATAATAATTTGGTACTAGATCTTAACAAGTGGTATCAAAGTAGCTGATATTCTAATAGTTTGGTATCAGAGCGAGTTGATACCACAATAATTTATATTAGAGCTAGATAGTACCAGAGCATAGATTGTAGCAGTGGATAGAGATTGAAGAATATGGATAAGACAAGTATAATCAAGATGGAGATCAACAGGTTTGATGGGAAGGGCAATTTTTAATTATGGCAAGCAAGGATAATGGATGTCCTCATCCAATATGGGTTGATCAATGCTCTCTTGTATGATGAGATGCCAGCCACCATAGAGGTGAAGGATTGAAAGTGGATCTAGATACAGGCAGTGAGCACGATCTGCTTGTACCTAGCAGATGATGTGGGAATTCATGTACTTGATGAAACTTTTTCGACGGTGTTGTGGTCAAAGCTTGAGGAGTTATACATGGCGATGTCGCTCATTAACATGCTATTTCTTTGGAGGTAATTCTACCAGCTGTGGATGGACGAAGGCTAGAGTATGTAGGAGCATCTATCTAACTTTTAGAAGATCCTCACCGATCTTCTTAGCATTTATGAAAAGTTGAGGAGAAGACCAGGGCATTGGTCTTGCAAACATCGCTCCCTCCTTCGTATGAGTCCTTGGTGACTGCTCTTTTAGTGAAAAAGAGTACCATCAAGATGGATGAGGTCACTGCAGTGATACTCCAGAATGAGGTTCTTAGAAGGGAGAACCCAGCTTTGAGCTTAGATGGTGGCAGCTCAGCTTTGACAATTTCTAAAGGAGCAGGAGGTAGTAGATGGAGCGGTAGAGGATCGTGAGGAGGATGATCCAGGTTCAAGATGAGAGATTTTAGTAAGATCAGATGCTACAGGTGTGATGAGTTAGGGCATTGAGTCAAGGATTGCCCATAACTCAAGGATCGAACGAGGGCTACTGTAGCGATGGCTAATTGCAAGTCAGAGGATGATATCCTAGAGATATCTGATGAGGTATCTAGTTTTTTCTAGTAGTGTATTTTAGATTTTGCATACATATATTATATTTATTACAGAGAGGAGCAGTTTGACTTCTTAGAGAGTAGTGAGAATATTATTTATTTGCCAGATGGATCGAGCTATGCGATCAAAGACATCGGGATAATCAACTGGAAGACACATGATGGTGTACTTAGGAGATTGCGGAGGTCTGATACATATTCAATTTCATGAGGAATCTTATTTCACTGAGCAGACTGGATTTAAATGGTTATAGGTGGATAGCTGGTGATAGAATCCTGAAGATCATGCATAGCAATAGGATGATATTTGAGGGAAAGAAGAAGATAAGAGGATATTACTATCTGACAGGAAGCCCAGTAAGAGGTGGAGCTTCAGGAGCTAGAGGGAGCCCAATGCGAGGTGGAGTTCTAGGTGGAGATGGATCAAGCATAAGATGGAAGACTCAAGAGAATGAGAGACGACATCATAGAGTGAAGTTTGTAATGCCACAGGAGAATTCTCCGAGTAGGTCTCAAGTCAGGAGGATCACAACCATTGATGGAGGTAGGATCGAGTGGCCTGGCTCGACTCCCACGTTTGCCCATCCATGATCAGCAGGCATGCCCCAGGGCATGGAAGAAAGATGGATCACAAGCTCTCAAAGTTAGGTGGAGGTCGAATGTCGAGTTGAGGTGGAGATTGTTAGGATTTGATGCCTCAAATTCGACCCACAATAAAGGAGAGAATAAGTTTTTAGCATATCAGTCAGGCCAGCTCTGATACATGGTCGAGCTGGCTCGGATTGAGATCGAGCCAGCTTGAATCATAGCTGAGCCAGCTCTCTCAGGTGGAAAGATAGTAGGAGTCCGGACGAGATGCAGTCGAGCCAATTCGACCCCTAATCGAGCTGGCTTGACGGAGGCGAACAGAAAATGATGGAGTTTTTTTTTTATTTGGACTTGGATTGTGATTAATCCAAGGGGTCTATGGGAGTTGTGCATGGACCATAAGATCTAGTGGCCATGGAGGGTTACAATCATGATCTGAAGGTCGAAAAAATTTTAAGACTTCATCAAAGATATGTTCGACTCATATTATGAGAACGAGCCCTGTTGGGACTCCTATAAACTGCTGAAAAGAGAATTCTCATCCTATTTGAAGAATTAAGGTGCTGTGGAGTAGAAAAGATAGTGCATGTTGCATGAGAGGCATGTAGAGAGGCTCAGACAGCCATCGAAAGGAGCTTGGCAGAGCGCCGAGTACGTGTAGCCCATGAGAGAGAGAAGCAATAGATGCATAACATTTGATGAGGAGACTGTGAGGGCAAAGCATCTTGTAGCTTCTATGGGTCTCCTTAGAATTTTGAGAGAGTTTTTATGAGGGTAGCTTCTTGTTGAGAAAGATTTGTGTATAGTGAGTTGAGAGTGGATGTTCTCCTCTTATACCTATTTTTCTATTTCATAGTGAAGCTTTGCATACCCCATGGATATGAGTCTTTAGGCTGATCCACGTATTTGATTTTTTTTTGATTTTATTTCTTCCTTCTTCTTACCACAATAATTTGGTACTAGATCCTTAATAAGCGATATCGGAGTAGCTGATGTCCCAATAATTTGGTATTAGAGTGAGTTGATATCACAACAAGAGGCTCCATGTGGACTCACCATAGAGGCCAGACATATGTGCGGTTGGAGCACGACACGGAAGCAATTTTTTGGTGGATCTAGATTACGGTGATCATCTACCCATGCACAGGTACTATATTCTGAATATAGATCGATCAGTAAATATGATTTGCTGATCGAAAGTATTTTATTTTTCTAATTTATATTAACATTTCAAAGTTCCTAAGTAGGATTTTTTGATTAGATTATAGCATGTGTAGAATTAAAGTAGATTAATTTTGCTTTCGCTGCTATTTCAAAATGCAAGCTCAGAATCCTACTAGGTTTCCTTTAGATGGTGTTAGAGTAATAGGTTACTCGATATAATTTTATATAAATTAGAAAGATTTAATGTGTAACACAATGATCGCATGGGCTGTAGGTTGTCCTACTGTAAGATTTATTCCTTACAGTAGAGAGGTTATCCTGGTATGTTGTGATCTATAACATTGATCATAAAAATTTTAGATGTGATCTAATAAATTTTTATGATATGTTTTGATCAATTTTAATCTAAATTTCATTAAGAATTAGTGTTTAGATTATATCTAAATATTTCATGATTTTTATGTAATGTACATAGGTTTAGATTAAATCTGAATAGGATCTTATGAAGATTTTGTTTGCTGGTTGAGCCGACTCTCTCAGGACTCAAACCAGCTCGACCAATGTGCCAGCCTGAAATGGTCTCTAGACTACTGCACCAGCCAACTCAATCAAAAATCAAGTGGGCTTGAATTCTGCTCGAGCTGGTTTGAATGGGATTTGGGCTAGCTCAATTGAAAGATGGCCTTCGGGGCTTCTGTTCGATCCCGCTGTCTCAGGTGATGGGCTGAGTCAATGTCTGTTCGGGCCAGCTTGGATGGATCCGAGCCAGCTAAATGGAATGAAAGCTTGCGGGCTTTTGCTCGAGTTAGCTGTCTCAGGCGACGGGCTGACTCGATGTCTACTCGAGCCGGCTTGAATACTATCTGACCCAGCTCGATTGAGAAGCTGGCTGAAGCTATTCAATGGCTATTTTTAAGTCTTCTAACCTACAACTAGTGCTTGTTTGTGAAATAAGCTGACCCATTTTTGAAATGAGTCGACCTATTTAGTGAAATAGTGATAGGTTGTAAAGAATCTTTCAAAAACTATAAATTATTTTTGAAATGCCAAATAAAAGAATTAAGTGTTGTCTAGTAGGGTCTATAATTATTAATTAGAGATCCTAAGATAAATTCATAATTCTATGGGTTAAAGGGTTAGATGAATTAGGTCCATTAATTGGATTAGATCTAGGGTTAGTTAAAGAAAGGATTAATCTAGAGTAGTTGATTAAATCTAACCAAGTATTGAGTTAGATTAGGTCAAGGATACTCTAGATTCAACTTCAATAGTTATAGTTGAATGAGTCCATGTCTTAACGACATCAAGATGGACTTAATTCATGGCTAAGCTGTGTAGCCCGTAATTACTAGGTTGATCTGATTAAACCCAATTAATCGATTGGTGTCTAAGGTAAGTCTGGCAGTTTAGATCAGTAATTTTTAATTAGGAACTACTTGCACTGATTCGATCTTTGATGAGTTAATGGCATATCCCTTCCATTGATCTTACTTACCTAGCCGACATGGTTGAATAGGATTTAATTAGATTACTTAGTGATTCGAGCTGACCCATGTCACTAGGAATTAGTTTGACTGATTTCAATTTAGTAAGACTGAATTTGGTGCCCATGGACCAAAATTAATCCTAGTCCTCATCAATTGACTTGGTGAAGTCAGTGGGAGGATTTGACTTGGTGAAGTCAGTGGAAGAAATATGGTCTCTGTCCTTTCTATTTCAAATCATAAGTAAATTAAATCCTCTAAATTATTAGGTCCTTAAAATGATATGGTTATGGGGAAAACTGAGTTAAAGCCTCCCATTAAGGTGAATAGTAATGAGTCCAATTTTCTAGGTGGATATTGGAGGTGCCTTACACCTGGTGTTTATCTACATATTAGAATTATTGTCCATCATATGATGATTAGGTTGCACTCTCTGAACGATGATCAGGATAGCCAGACTTTTATCAGGCCTGGTTTTCATTTGCTTGATGCACCAAAATCGATCATGTTAATGGTTGGACCTAATCAGACTTTTTCAATGGAGGACAAAGCCTAATGAATTGGCTTCTAGGGCAAACTCTAAATTACTAAAAATTATTTGAAGAAATAATTGATTATGAACCTACCTGTAGATATACATGGATTAGCCAGAGCTTTTCTTGGATCCATTTGTATTCTATGTGGATTCCAATACCCACAAAGAAATTAGTGTAACTCTTTGAATTGGAGGTAGAGGCTATCAATTCATTTAAAAATAATGGGAGGACCTTTAGACTAAAGTCCAAGTCTTTAAGGTTAATTAATTCAAGTACTAATAAGGTTTTATATTTTTCTTTCAGATAAATTGAATGGCTAGTATAAGTCTGCTCCATTCACTGTTGGACAGTGACAAGCATTTAGGATCTAAAAATCAGGAGTCTAGTGTTGCTAATCAGGCAGACTCGAAGAGAAATTATCCTCTTAATCCAAATAAGCTAAACAGAAGAAATCAGCAAGTAGTTGCTGATCAAGGCTGTTATATGATAACATCTTGTAATTTCTCTGTATGTGATACATCTACCTAGGTGTTTGATACCGAAAGTTTGATTCATATATGCAATTCATTGCATGGACTTCAAATTGGTAGAAAATTTGGGAATGGCGATAGATTTCTTAATGTTGGAGATGGAAGTAAAGTTCCAGTTCTAGCATTGAAAACTCTTGAGCTATTTTTCAAAACTAATAATGTTATTTTAAGTGATTGTTACTATTGACCATGTTGTTCCAAAGATTGATTTTGATGATGATAAAAAGTTTTGAGTATAAGTTATAAAGTCTAACTATGTTTATGAGAATGTGTAGTTTTGAAACATCAAACTCGACATCTTAATGGAGATAAAATCAAGTCAAAAAGATAAGTCTAGCCTATAAATTATTTGGAGAAGAAAGGATCACAAACTATCTTTGGCATGCATGGCATGCAAACTGGGCCGACCCAGTCTGAAACTGAGCCCACCTAGTCTCAGTGAAAACAGAAGATAGAAAGCATAGATAGTAAAATTTTCAAGACTCAGGAAATTGAGCTGACCCAGCTATAAATTAAGCCGATCCAGTGAGATTGAGCCGATCTAGTTTGAACTAAGCCGGCCCAATGCCTGTAATGGCTAGTTTTTAGAACTGTAGCTTTTTCATCCCACAAGCTTCTCAATGGCTATTTCCTCTTCTTCAACAGGTAGATCATTTTCAGAAGCCTATGTTAGTGACTTGTAATAGTGGAAAATGTTTGGAATATATAAGAAAATACTTAGAGCATTAAAAAGTGGTTTTTTGGAGAGTTTATTATGCATTCTTTGAGAAACCCAAAGAAGTGAGCAGAAGAAAAAAAGAGGAGTGATTCTCAGATATTCCTTTGTCTTTCTAACATCCTCACTTTGAGAGAAGCCAGGCCATTGCTATCGAAGATCATCTACTACTTTCCTCAATCATTCAAAGAGAAGAAATCAAGCCAACAAGCCAAGCTCCTAGAATTTCTTCTCTTAAGCTTCAAAGAGTTTATTTTTATTTTATTTATTATAATTTTATATTTTATTTCAAGTTTCTTGGGATGAGAAACTTGGGTTTGTCCAAGCCTTGAGTTGGACGTTTGTAGTGGTTTGATTGGTAAGCTAAATTGAAAACCAACCGGGATTGATTGTTAGCCTAGAGAAAAATAATCACATATAAGATTTTAATTGATGATCTGGGGAAAATGAACTGGGTTGATTGTGAGCCTTAAAAATAATCATGTATGATTTTGATTGGTGAGCAAGAAAAAACCAAATAAATTTGATTGTGAGCCCGAAAAATAATGGGACTGTAATTCTTATTGAGAATTATAGTTGAATTCCCAAGGGATATACTTGAAAAGTGAATGTAGGTGCTGAGTTTGCACCAAACTACTATTAAATAATTGTGTTTATGATTATGTGCTGTTATTTTGTTACTTTTATTCACTATACATTACATAGCTTATTTGATTTGGTACTTAAATAGATCAATCTACTCACATCTTAAGCTTAAAATTTGAAATATCCAATTCACCCCCCTCTTGAATAGCCATCCTTGGGCAACAAGTGGTATCAGAGTAGGTGCACTAATATTAGTTGTTGACCTATAGGTCAAAGAACTAAAGATTTTATGCCTGACCCATTTGGTTCTTTATTGAGTGAGGGACACTCAACCATTAGACCTTCTTAATTCAATGGCATAAATTATACATATTGAAAGGCTAGAATGAGAATTTTTATTCAAGCACAAGATTATGACATGTGGAATGTCATACTCAATGGTCCTCATACACCTATAATGATTGTCAATGATATATGTGTACCTAAACCGAAAAAAAGATGAAATGAGATAGATGAAAAGCTAGCTCAATTAAATGCTAAAGCTATTAATATTCTATATTGTGTATTAGATTACAATGAATTCTATTGGGGATAAACCCGTTCTTATCGAAGTCTAGCTAAATGTGCAGTCTTAGAGTGATTTTGGATGAGCTTCTATGCTTTATTATACCTAGTGGACCCCATGCAGTCAAAGCGGCCGAACTCCTCATCTCCAAGCGGTCGGCCCTCTTATGGTCAAACATCATTCGGACGAATTTGAACATGAAAGTAGTTGCATAGGCAGCAAATGGTCTGGCCTGATCGACTTGGAAACTAACCAAACTTCTCTAGCAAACTCCTTTCGAACTTCTTTAGTAGTCGAACTCCTTCCGAACTTCTCCAACAGTCGAACTCCTTCTAGACTTCTCTAGTGAACTCCTTCCGAACTTCTCCAGCAATCGAACTCCTTTCGAACTTCTCCAATAGTTGAATTTCTTTTGAACTCCTCCAGTGGTCGAACTCCTTTTGGACTCCTTTAGTGGCTGAACTCCTTCTAGACTCTTCCCGACCAAACTTCCTATAGTCGTCTAGGAAGGTCTCCGCACGAATCTGGCTCCACACGATATGAGTCAACTCACCCATAGACCACTTAAGAGGAGTTTGAGCTCCCTTGGTATTGATGTAACTCAAAGATTTGTCGCCAACTGATGCCTACTCCTCCGAACTTTGACTATTAAATCTCAATGGACTGGTACGTCACGGCAACAGACACTACCCTCCATAACAAACTCCACATGGCCCCAAACGGATACTACCAGGTGGTTATGGCTGTCATTATTAGTTTGTTATAAGATCTACCTAGATAAGATATCCTCCAGATATGCTTTCTTTTCTAAGCTCTCATCTTTTACTTAAAACTCTACTCTAAATCTCTCTGAACAGTCCATTTCTATTGGCCGAAAGAGCTAACTTGATTGTCAGAGGATCTTACCAGAGCCACCATGCCCGACCTTGGACGAGACTTATTTTGTAGGTCACCAGCGGCGACCTCATCTTCTTCTACTCTAGCTTCAAATCCAACATCAATTAGATTTATCACCAACAGAATTTGCGTTAGAAGGAGGGCCACGGTTCTCTTGTTCTTAAAGGAGTGCTCAGCAGAGATCTCCCTTCTTCTCCTCCATAGTTCTCCTTCTCGGGAAGGATGCCCTCTAGGAAGGCTTTAATCCAATGGTCAACAGCCTTCGCAGCGAGATCCCATCCAGATCTGCCCGCCCCTACTTCTTCTCTAGCAAATCAAGCTCCACCTATAGCAATGGTGGATGCAGAGCAGGTCAACCTACTGGTGTAGCAGGTTTGCAACCTCATGGAAGTGGTGCAGGCCATGCGATAGCAACAGCCTCTGGCATCGATTTAGGTAGAACAAGCTTCTCCGAAACCCCATGATCTGGTCTGGGGGCGGCCGACTTGGGCTAGTCGATCGGTAACCTTCAAAAAGGAGAAGCAAAGGGTTGAGAGCCCCTACTCTAATCATGACTCTACCCTTGGGAGAACTTTGCCTTCATTTGGCTAAAAGACCTTGGAGATCAACAATCGAGAGGATTTGGATCAAAAACTACAAGAGATAAACCAACAGATCGAAGAACTCTATCATGCTCTTGCCTCCTATGGTAATGACATATGTACTGACCCTTCTTTTTCTCACTGCATCATGCAGGAATCGATCCCACTGAACTTCAAGCTCCTCCAATTTGAGAGCTATGATGGGACCTCCAATTCAATTGACCATCTAGAGGCTTTCTGAATAATGATGCTACTCCATGGCACGTTCGATGCCATCCTATGCCAAGCTTTTCCATCTACTTTGAAAGGGGTAGTCAGGAATTGGTACTCGACCCTCAAGCCGAATGTAATCTTCTCTTTTAATCTGATAAGCCATCAGTTTGTAGCTCATTTTGTTAGTAGCCGCCATCCTAGGCGAGGCTCTGAATCCCTCACTAACATCAAGCAGCAAGTGGGAGAATTCATTCAAGCTTATGTCAATCGTTTCAAAGCTACTGCACTAGAGGTCCGAAATCTGGACCAATCTATTGCAATGGCCATGCTAAAGGGCAGCCTTAAGAAGAACAATCTACTATTTTTCCTAGAGAAGAAGTATCCTAAAGATTTTACTGATATGCTGGCTCGGGCTGAGGGGTATGCCAGAGTGGAAGAGGCCTTCAAGGCCAAGGATAATGAAGCCACTGGAGAGCGGTGAATTGGTGAGCCATGTAGGCCCACTGAGGAAGAAACATCGAGTGAAGCTCGACCGTGCTCCTAAACTTTCCTTGAGTGCAAGCAAGTCCAAAGTCCTCTTTGAGCTTGAAAGCAAGGAAGCCCTGATAGAATGGCATGGTGGGGCTCCCCCCTTCGAAGGTTCCACAACTATGCCCCTTTCATTGCTTTGAAAATGTAAATACTTATGGAGATTAAGAAGCAACTGCCTAGGCCGAAGAGGATGCGCTCTCACCCCAACAAGTGCAATCTTAACAAGTATTGCCTCTATCATCTTAATCATGGTCATGATACAGAAGAGTGTATTCAACTCCAAGATGAGATCGAGGAGCTCATCAGACGAGGCAGGCTTGGTCAATTCCTACGACATCGGTTCGAAGGATAGGAAGATCGATCGAGGGCACTGCCACAGCCAGAACCACCAAGAAGGAAAGAGTAGGGGCTAGATCGACCACCCCTCGGCATCATCAACACCATCTCTGGGAGACTTCGATGAGGGAAGGCTAGCGGACTAGTAGAACGTGAGAAGAGGTGGAGAACTGAGGAGCCCATTTCTTTCACCAACGAAGATGCCCAAGGAGTTCAATTACCACATAATGACATGGTTGTAATCTCTTTAAACATTGCTGACTATGATGTGCACCGCATTCTGGTAGATAATGGAAGCTCTGCTGATGTTTTATTTTATGATGCTTTCTCAAAAATGTCTTTACGTAATAATCACTTAGGACCTATGAAGTCTTCATTGGTAGGCTTCACTGGCGATGCCGTGCGAGTTAAGAGCATAATAACTCTGACCGTAGGGCAAAACTTGAGG
The DNA here is from genome assembly GCA_006176705.1 of Cocos nucifera. Taxonomy (NCBI): domain Eukaryota; kingdom Viridiplantae; phylum Streptophyta; class Magnoliopsida; order Arecales; family Arecaceae; genus Cocos; species Cocos nucifera. Next base: position 43,182 of record QRFJ01002995.1, on the reverse strand, counting down.
ATGGCCAGTGCGTAGATCGATTTTCTAGTTGTAAAAGCTCCATATGCTTACAATGCTATTCTTGGCTGACCTAGTTTGAATGCACTCTGAGCTGTGGTATCAACCTATTACTTAAAGATGAAGTTCCCAATGAGCTGTAGAATTGGAGAGATTAGGGGAGACCAGGCCTTGGCAAGGCACTGTTACTCTATTATCCTATAGAAAAATACCCAACTGAACCTTTGCCCTGTTGATTGTCTAGATGTCCGTGACGACCTTGTGGAGGAGTGGGGCGAGCCTATGGAAGATCTTGTAGCCATGTCCTTGGATGACGGGAACATAGAACACACTGTGTAGATCAGTTCCAACTTGGGGGATGAGGTTCGAGAGCAACTTATCTCATTCCTTTGAAAGAACACAGATGTCTTTGCCTGGGTTCCAACATATATGCCAAGAATTGATGCCGAGGTCATGGAATATCGGCTAGCTACTAATCCTAGGTGTCAGCTAGTAAAAGAGAAGATGCACAGCCATGCTCCAAAGAGGCAGGAAGTAATTACGAAAGAATTTGATAAGCTCCTCAAGGCTAGATTCATCCGAGAGGTTAACTACTTAAGCTGGATCTCGAATATGATGCTCGTCAAAAAGGTGAATGGCAAGTGGAGGATTATATAGACTTCAAGAAGCTGAATAAAACTTGCTGAAAAGACAGCTACCTCCTACCCAAGATTGACCAGTTGGTGGATGCAACCTCGGGCCATGAACTCCTCACCTTGATGGATGCCTTTTTTGGCTATAACCAAATCTGATTGGCACCAGAGGATGAGGAGAAAACTACTTTTGTTACTGAGCATGATCTTTACTATTACAAAGTTATGCCTTTTGGACTAAAAAATGTAGGGACAACGTACTAGTGCCTGGTCAACAAAATCTTCAGGGAGCAGATCGACCGAAACATGGAGGTGTATGTGGATGACATGCTCGTTAAGGGTCGGGCTTCAATAAATCACATCACCGATCTTAAAGAGACCTTCAGCGCACTTAGGAAGTATAAGATGAAGCTGAACCTGACCAAATGCGCCTTCGATGTAACCTCGGAAAAGTTCTTGGGATTCATGGTGTCGAGGCATGGGATTGAGGTGAATCTAGAGAAAATTCGGGCTATTCAGTAGATGACCACTCCAAGAATAATCAAAGAAGTTCAGTGCTTGACTGAAAAAGTGGCATCCCTAAACCACTCTATCTCAAGATCGGCGAGCGATGCATGCCCTTCTTTCAAGTTCTCAAACAGCCAAAGAGCTTCTGCTGGATGGCAGAATGCCAACGGGCATTCGAGAAGCTCAAAAGTTATCTTGGCTCGCCCCCACTGATGGCAAAGCCTGAGCTTAGAGAAGAATTATTCTTGTACCTAGCAGTCTCCCTAGTAGCCTTGGCGGTGATCCTGGTCAAGGAGGAAGCGAAAGTGCAGTGATCAATCTACTACATAAGTCGAGTCCTGAGGGATGCAGAGATCAGATACTTTATGTTAGAAAAATTAACTTACTCTCTTCTAATTGTTGTTAGGAGACTTTGACCTTACTTTCAGGAGCACACCATAACTATCCTCACGGATCAACCAATTAAAGCAGTTCTTCATCAAACGGATGCCTCTGAAAGAATTGCAAAATGGGCAATCAAGCTTAAAGAGTTTGATATCAATGACGGACCCCGACCATCGATCAAAACTTAGATATTAGTAGATTTTTTAGTAGAATGCATCATTCTAGATGAAGCTGAGCCTCAATGATATGAAACCGGCATTCCGTGGTTGCAGTCAAGCCCCCCCGAAGAGAATGCCGACCTTTTCTAAGGCTCTTGGGCTCTATGCATGGATGGTTCATCCAACGCTGCTGGAGCAGATGTAGGATTGGTCTTAGTTAACTCCGAGGTAGTCATCGCTAAATATGCACTATGCTTCGAATTCCCTGCAACTAATAATGGGGCTAAATATGAAGCTTTGATCATGGGGTTAAAAATAGCAAAAGAGTTAGAAGCAGATCGACTCTAAGTCTATAGTGATTTTCAATTGGTGGTCAGATAGATCAATGGTAGTTATGAACCTCAGGAGGAAAGCATGATAAAATATCTTGAGAAAGTGAAAAACTTGACTCCGGCCTTCAACAATTTTAGTATTTGATAGATTCTGAGGGTGGAGAATATAAGAGCTAATCTTCTCTCTAAATTGGCCACTTCAATCCCAATCGATCTACCCAAAGAAGTATTTTTCAAAATCCTAAAGGGCCCAAGCCCAGAGGAGTTGCAGCCTATTATGTAAGTAGAGCACGAACCGAGTTGGATCGACCTGCTAGTTGCCTATCTCAAGGATAGAGCTCTCCCTCATGATTCGAAAGAAGCTTGAAAACTCAAAAATCAGGCTTTTCGATATGTTCTATATGAAGGCAAGCTGTATAAAAGATCGTATTCTCTACCACTCTTGAGATATCTCCGACCTTCAGAGATCGACTTTGCATTATGAAAAGTGCATAAAGAAATTTATGAAAGTCATGTTGAAGCCAGATCCTTGTCACAAAGACTACTTTGGTAGGGATACTATTGGCCAACATTGTAACATGATTCCATAGAGTATGTCAAAAAATATGACCGCTGTCAGAGAAATGCAAACATACAAAGACAACCGACCTCCGAGCTTACTCTACTAAGTGCATCATGGCCATTCATGAAGTGGGGAATGGATATACTTGGCCCCTTTCCAATGGCATCCAGACAATGAAAGTTCCTCCTAGTTGCAATCGACTACTTCACCAAATGGATTGAGGTTGAACCATCGGCAAAAATTACTGAAGCCAAGGTGTAAGACTTCGTGTGGAAGTCAATTATTTGCTGGTTCGGTTTGTCCTAAACTCTCATATTTGATAATGGGTGGCAGTTTGTTAGGACAATATTTATCGAATTCTATAAGGATCTAAACATCTTTCATCATTTTACATCAGTCGTCCACCCACAAGCAAATGAAGAAGTCAAAGTAACAAACAGAACCCTACTGTAAGGTATCAAAGCAAGACTTGAAAGAGCGAAGTGGGACTTGGGTAGATAAACTATATCATGTGCTCTAGGCTTACTCAACTATCTAAAGGTTGCCAACTAGGGAGACCCTATTTGCCTTGGTTTTTGGAACGAAAGCAGTCATCCCAATAGAACTCAAACTTCCATCAGCACGAGTCATGGTATTCAATAAGCAGTAAAATGCATCGAACCTCAGGGCTAACCTCAACTTATTAGAAGAAAAATGGGAGAAAGCACAAGCTCGGATGGCAGACTACAAGCAAAATGTAGCTCATTACTATAACTCAAAAGTGAAAGGCAAGATATTCAAAGTGAGGGACTTGGTACTTTGGTGAGCGGCTGTCTCACAACCTCAGAATTAGAAAAAGCTCGCTCTGAATTGAGAAGGTCCATATGAAATAGAAGAGGTTATCTGGTCCGAAACTTATCATTTGAAGGAGCTCGAAGAAACAACACTCCCATGGCCTTGGAATTCAGAAAATTTAAGAATGTACTACCAGTAACTTTCCTTCAATAAAACTATTCTATTATAACATCACTACTTCTTGGCACAAAAATCATGTAATGACTAATGACTCTCTAAAGTAACCTAAAGTAGTTAGTTAGGAATAGGAGAAGAACCTCGTTCTAACGTATGCAAAATCGAAGGTCTCGTTGGACTAAGACGGAATGAGGGAAGAGGCCCTATCAATGACCCTAACGTGTCCCTACAATCCATTAGGAATAGGAGGAGAACCTTATCCTAACGTGAGCAAAGTCGAAGGCCTCATTGAACTAAGATGGGATGAGGGGAGAGACCCTATCAATGGCCCTAACATGCCCCTACAGTCCATTAAGAATAGGAGGAGAATCTCGTCCTAATGTGAGCAAAGTTGAAGGCCTTGTTAAATTAAGACGGGATGAGTGGAGAGGCCCTATCAACGGTCCTAATGTGTCCCTACAGCCTATTAGGAATAGGTGGAGAACCTTATCCTAATATGAGCAAAGTCGAAGACCTCGTTCATTTATGATGGGATGGAGGGAGAGGCCCTGTCAATAGTCCAAATGTGCCCCTACAAGCCACGTTAGGAACGGAAGGAGAACCTCATCCTAACGTGAGCAAAAGCCAAGACATCATTGATGGAAGACAAGAGGAAAGAAGAAGTCCTATCAACAACTTTTACGCATGTTCCTTCTATGACTACCCGACTACGTCAAATGTGAAAAGTTGAACCCCATCTTAGTTCGTAGAAGAGACCCCAACTCGGCATCCATAATGAGCATCTCATTAGAAGACAACATAAAGAAAAGCAAAGTAAAGAAAATGAAGCTACCAACGAGCATTGAATTAGTGTAAGGGCAAAAATATCAAAGAAAGGTATAATTTCATTACATATATATTGAGTATGTTACAAATAGGTTGAAGGCTGACAAAATCGATCACACAAAAAAAAAAAGAGGGGGGGGGAGAAAAAGGAGGTGAAGTCCTAAGGCAGACCAGGTTCTTCAGACTTTAGGCTATCAGCCCCAGCCATCACCAAGGTCTCCTTCAATTTGAAGATCTCCTCCTCGTGTTCTTTCTTCTTATATATGCTTTCAATGTACATTCTATTGGTGCGCTCAAATTTGACCTTGAGCTCTTGCCGCTGCTTTCTTAGGACTTCGGATTTAGTTTTAGCATCCTTGACAGCTTGATACTCATAGGTCAATTGGAGCTTCAACCATTGGACTTCGGCCTTCTCCACCCCGACAGCTTTTAAGAGCTCATCGATGCTCTTCCTCAAAGAGGCAATTTCCTCCGACTCGCTGTTTGAACCAGCTTGCCGACTGCTATATAACTTTTTCTAGAAGTAGCTTGCCTTATCTCTGGCAACCTTCAACTCATCTTCAATCCTGGACATCTTCCTCGCTCAAGTTATCCGTTAGCTATTATGCCAGTCCTTAACATCCTATAGCTGCTTCTAAAGCTGGAAGAACTTTTTTGACCAGTCCCAATCATACCGAGCTTTATTGGTGGACCATGGCGAACTTCCTTCCAAAAGACTGATCTTTCTCTTTGCCTTTTTAAGATCAACTTCAAGAGAGCCGATCTTCGCTGTCAACGCCCAAGACTTGTCGCTCACGTTCTTCTGAAGTTCGGCAAGCTCCCTCTCGAAGCTCTCCTTTTGAATGCTGAAACTCATGGAGTCCTTCATGTGCAAGTTTCGGAGGTGAGTGACCTCTTTGGTCACCTCCGAAGCATTCTTCTATGAACCTTGAAGGTCATCCTCCATCTTCTTCAATTTTCTTTTTAAATGATGGATTTCTTTCTTCAAGCTCTTTATTAAAGACTTTAATGGGACCCCCTGAGGTAAGGGGTCGGCATCGAATGGAGATGGCGGGTTATAACCCTGATTGAGGGGAGGACTCTGGATAATATATGGCACAACACCAATGAGAAGAGAGGTATAGACAAAAGTGAATTTGCTATCATTTAACTTAAAAATTCTCAGGTACAAAGCAAGACAAAAAGAGGAAAAGGAAAAGATACAACTACTCTGGAATTTCAACCTCGAAAGGGATGGTGACAGATGAAGCTGGAGCACTCTCGATAGCCTTTGGTCCTTGAGCAGGCTCGGATGCCTTCGTAACAGGTTCGGCAGAGGAAAGATCGGCCCCAATGTTGGATGGTCCCGCTTCTTCGCCAGCCTCCTCCTCCTTTCTTAGGAAGCCAAGATAAAGTTTAGGGAACCTCCAGGCCACCCTTCCCTCGCATAGCTCGAAGCCCTTAATGAATGCCTTTTGGCTAAAGGCGATATTCTTTTCTTTCATTTCAAGAGAGGTCTTGAACTCCTAAATGGCTCAAGCAGTTGCCTCCGAAATGGACTTCGCAAATTGGGCCTCTAGCTCGGCGACCTTGAGCCTAGCCTCTTTCTTCTCCTCTTCCTCTAGAGCCAATGCTATCTTAAGTCCGACCAAGATGAACTCCTCCTTTCGATGTGCACTGTGTAGGCTCTTATTTTCCACCATCTTCTCCTCTGCGAGGCACTCAGCTTCAGCAGCCATCGCTTGAAGGTGTCTTCTCGAACCTTCAGCACCTCCACCTCTAGGTGATTTGCCTTTTTGAGATGGGCAAGCATGTGGTGGCTCGATTGCCATAAACAGATCATTGTAAGGTGAAGAAAGAAAGGGTGAGAAAATGAAAAAGCAGTATGGCAAGATGATTAACCTAAGGACAGTCCCGAGAGACTCCCAGATGAATTTTCTTTGGTCAAGGTCGGCCAGGCGGTCCATCTCATCAGGTAGGAAGAACTTGTTAGTTAAATCCCCGATGATGTTTGGGTTACTGAATGGGTCCGCATCCTGGTCTTCATTGTTGCTATGGCCAAGCTCGTCCAGACACTCCTTGTGAGCCTTCATCGCGATGGCAGCTTTTTCCTTTCTCCTCTCCTCTTTGCTGGTAGAGGGATCGGGCACACAATCCCTGGAGGAAAGATTTGTAGACTCGGGGGGAAGAGGTTCCCCCTCTATGATGTTAGCATGGGTGATCGGGATGACCTCATCTCATGGACGGACTTCGAGAGCAACATCGGTGATGGCAGAAGCTGCAGAATTAGAGATGTTGACCTTCACCCATTTCAAGCTCTCACCCGGTGCCTTCCCCTTCCTTTTCTTCTATGTGTAAAGGCCATTGGTGAGCTTCTCTATGGCATAGGTGTCCATTTTTGTAGGAAAGAAAAATCATGATCAGCCAAGGTAAGCATAAAATTTTATAAGAATCCATACATATGTATCTACATGCAAGTATGCTTGGTACCAGCAGGGTCGAGCGGACTTAGGACAAGGTTGAATAAGGTCTGCTCTCTCAAAAGCTCGAAGAGATTGGGAGCTTGGTACATGTTAAGCTTGTTAGAAGACTCGAGGTCGGCACCATCCAAGCTAGGAGCTCAATGGATGGATTTTCTAAGGAAGCCCCAGGGAGGAAGGTCAAGCAGTAGGATTGGGCATCGAACGAAGAAGTACTTCTCCTTTTAGTTATAAATGGAAGGAGCATCTTTCAGCAACTCCTTCTTACCGAACTAAGGGGAGAAGTACCATCAATCTTTTGCGGAAGGATGGCATTTGAAGGTATAGAAATTTTAGAATAATGAGATGGTCAGCTGAACTTCGGCCAGATGGTAGAGGAAAAGGAAGTCGATTATAAACCAAAAAGAGTTTGGCACAATAGAAGCAATAGAAATGTTTAAAAAATGAAAGAGGGCAATTACAAAGGGGGGAGGTGGAAGTCAGAGTCCAACACGCAAGGCCTCCAAATACAAGCAAAACCAACCGATCGGAGGCGAGCTGGCATGGTCGTCTGACCCGGGGAGTTCGAGTTCAAACTCTGATGGAATTCCATATTGAATCCTAATCAGGGAGAGATCATTCGAAGTAAGAATGGATGGGATGGTGTTTGAAATGAAGGATGGGCAAGACATATTTCTAGGCTCAACCTTGGTTAGGTGTATAGGGTCTAGGGTGGATGGTCTGGTCGAACTCCAAGGATCGGTGGAGTCGAAAGTTTTGGGAGACATTCAGATCAAAACAGAACCCCAAGAAAACACTCGAAAAATAAGAAAAAATGTATTGTAAAAGCTCCAACCAGAGAAATCGAAAGAGCAAGAAGAAAATGATACTAGAAAAATCAAAAGTAGATGATAAAAGGCTAACCTAAGTTGATTGAGAGGGGCAAAGAAGCGATGGGCACGACGATAATCCGATGGAGAAGCGTCGGAAACTAGAGAAGATGCAGGAAAGAACCGGTGCTCTCGAGTAGGAAGAAGGCAAGGGCTTAGGAAAGAAGAAGACTTAGGCAAGAATGAATTTCAGAGAAAGAGGTAGGCCTTAAATAGTCGAGTAGAGGCTTAGGACAGTTATGATTGCAAATCTCCTCTAGTCGATTAGTGCATGCCGCGTGTCCCACGCATCATGGTAGAGAAATGGCGATAGGCAGAGCCTTTATTGCACTGTACCTAGGATAGATCGTATGTTGGAAATATGTAGGGTTATCTTTTCAAAGTCACTTCTTGTTTAAAAGATTTTGGCGCCAGCACAAAAGATGCCAAAAATATCTCATCCCAATAGGCATGAGAAGCTGAAAGAACTTCAGCAGTTGCATTTGTACTCCCTTCATTCGAATTTCAAACTTGAGAGTAGGAGGACTATTGTTGGGGATAAACCCATTTCCATCAAAGTCTGGCTAAATGTTCAATCTCAGAGTGATTTCGGATGAGCTTTTGTGCTTTATTATACTGGTGGACCCCCTGCAATCAAAGTGGTCGAACTCCTCATCTCCAAGCGGTCGGCCCTCCTATGGTCAAACTTCATTCATATGAATTTGAACAGCAGAAGCAATTGCATAGGCAGCAAATGGTCTGGCCTGACCGGCTTGGAAACTGACCAGACTTCTCTAACGAACTCCTTCCAAAATTCTCCAGTAGTTGAACTCCTTCTGAACTTCTCCAGTGAACTCCTTCCGAACTTTTCTAGTAGTCAAACTTCTTCTGAACTTCTCCATCGGTCGAACTCCTTTCGGACTCCTCCAGCAGCAAAACTCCTTTTGAACTCCTCCAGTGGCCAAACTTCTTACGGACTCCTCTCGATTGAACTTCTCGTAGTTGCATAGGAAGGTCTCTACATGAACTCGACTCCACACGACACGAATCAACTCACCCATAGAACGCTTAAGAGGAGTCCGAGCTCCTCTGGTATTGATGTAACTCAAAGATTCATCACCAACTGATGCCTACTCCTTCGAACTTCAACTATTAAATCTCAACAAACTGGCACACCATGATAATAGACACTACCCTCCGTAATAAACTCCATGTGGCCCCGAACGGTCCACTACCAGGTGGTTACGGTTGTCACTATCAGTTTGTTATAGGCTCCTCCTATACAAGAGACCCTGTAGATACACTTTTTTCTCTAAGCTCTCATCTTCTACTTAAAACTTTGCTCTAAATCTCTTTGAGCACTCCATTTTTGTTGGCCGAAAGAGCTAACTTGATCATTGAAGGATCTTGTCGGAGCTACCACCTCCGACTCTGGATGAGACTTATTTTGTTGGTCACCAACAGTGATCTCATCTTCTCCAACTCTAGCTTTAAATTTGACATCAACTAGATTTTGCCCAGAGTAGTTATGATTGTAGATCTCCTTCGGTCGATCAGTGCGCGTCATGTGTCCCACTCATCATAGTAGAGAAGTGGTGACAGGCATAGCCTTTATTGCACCATACCTAGGATAGAGCTTCGATGGGAAATACTAAGGATTGTCTTTTCAAAGTCACTTCTTGTTTAAAAGATTTTGGCACCAGCACAAAAGGCACCAAAAATATCTCATCCCAATGCGCGTGACAAGCTGAAAGAACTTTGACAGTCATATTTGTACTTTCTTTCTTCAAATTTTGAACTCAGGAGTAGGGGTCTATTGTTGGGGATAAATCCATTCCCATCGATGTCTGGATAAATGTCTATCTCAGAGTGATTTCAGATGAGCTTCTATGCTTTATTATACTTGGTGGACCCCTTGTAGTCAAAGCAGCCAAAATCCTCATCTCCAAGTGGTCGGCCCTCCTATGGTCAAACTTTATTCAAATGAATTTGAACAGCGAAAGCAGTTGCATTGGCAGCAAATGGCTTGGCCTAACTGGCTTTGAAATTGACCAGACTTCTTCAGCGAACTCCTTTCGAACTTCTCCAGTAGTCGAACTCCTTCCGAAGTTCTCTAGCGAACTCCTGTTGGACTTCTCCAGCAATCGAACTCCTTTCAAACTTTTTCAGTAGTCGAACTTCTTTTGGACTCCTCCAATAGCCAAACTATTTTCAGACTCCTCTAGCAGTCGAACTCTTTCTAGACTCCTCCTGGTCGAACTTTCCACAGTTGCCTAGAAAGATCTCTACACGAATCTGGCTCAACATGACACGAATCAACTCACCCACAGATCGCTTAAGAAGAGTTCGAGCTCCCCTGGTATTGATGTAACTCAAAAATTCATCGCCAACTTATGCTTACTCCTCCAAACTTTAGCTATTAAATTTCAACGAACTGACACATCATGATAACAGACACTATCCTTCGTAACAAACTCCACATGGCCCCGAACAGCCCACTACCTGATGGTTATGGTTGTCACTATCAGTTTGTTATAGGCTCCGCCTACATAAGAGACCCTCCAGATATACTTTCTTCTCTAGGCTCTCATCTTCTACTTAAAACTCTGCTCTAAATCTCTTTGAGCACTTCATTTCTGTTAGTGAAAGCGCTAACTTGATCGTTGGAGGATCTTGTTGGAGCTACCACCCTCGACTCCGGACGAGACTTGTTTTGCAGATCATCGATGGCGACCTCGTCTTCTCTGACTCCAACTTCAAATCCGATGTCAACTAGATTTCACACCAACAAATTCAATAGAATATCAACATGTTTATCTATGAAAGAAATTTGGGATAGACTTGAAGTGACCCATGAGGGTACAAGTCAAGTCAAAGAATCTGTTCATAAGTATGAGTTGTTTAAAGTGGAACCTCATCAGACAATAAGTGATATGTTTACAAGATTTAGAAAAATTATAAATGAGTTAAAAAGTCTTGAAAAAGACTATTCTAATAGTGATCTTATATGCAAAATTCTTAGATCCTTATCAAAGGCTTGAAAAGCAAAAGTAACCACAATTCAAGAAGCCAAGAATCTTAGCAAGCTTACTTTTGAAGAGTTAATTAGATCGCTCATGACACATGAGCTCAATATGAACCAAAGTATAAAGGAAGAAAAGATGATAAAGAGAACCATTGTACTCAAGTCATCGACCAGTGAAGAAAGCTAAAGTGACTCTACCGAAGATTTTGAAAATGATGAAGAAATGGTGAAAATTACAAGAACGTTCATGAGATTCATGTGAAAGAAGAAAAATTTTGAATCAAGAAGAGAAAAAGAAGAAAAGAATCAACTTAAAAAATATAGGAAGAACTTACCTCCACCAAAAAAGAGCTCAATGAAATTAAAAAGGAAAGCTATATTGGCCAATTGAAGAAGTAGTAAGAGCTCAAATTCAAAAGAAATATCATCCTCAAGTGAAGAAGAAACAAATATATGCTTGATGGCTCAAAATGATGAGGTAAACATTCATAATTCTTTTGAATTTATATTTGATGAGCTTCAAGAAGTCTTTCATGACTTAATGAATGAATACAAAAGGATAAGATTGAAAAATAAAGAATTGAAGAAATCAAATCTTCTTTTAGTTAATGAAAAAAATAATTTTTTAATTTAAAAAGAAGATATTTTGAAAGAAAATAATGCTTTGGCTAAGAAAAAAGAAGCACTTCTTAAATCTAAAAACTCTTTAGTCGAAGAAAAGAATAAACTCTTAGTTAAAAAAAAGGTTTACATGAAAGAAAAGAATTCATTTGCTAAAGAAAAAAAAAATTTAAACTTTGAAAAATTTCTTTTGAAAGAAAATATCAACTTAAGAAAAAGATTGAAAGATTGAAGCCTATGCTTAACAAGTTTACAATTGGCTCTCAAAAGCTTCAATCTATTTTAATCAATCAAAAAGTTATTTTTGATAAAGCTGGAATTGGATATAATTCTTTGTGAAAATAAAAATTTGTGAACAACATGTTTAGCAAAGCTTTATCTAAAAATTATTCAATTACATATTTCAAATGTGATAAAGTAGGCCACAAAATTTTAGAATGTGACACTAAGAGAATTGGCTATACTTTAATTAAACAAATTTGGATTCCAAAAGAAACCATATGCTCTAACCTCAACAAACCCAAGATGACTTGGGTACCAAAGATTAGCAAATGATTTTGTAGGTTCTCCAAGCATCCAATGAAGTGAAAAGAGCAAATTTCAAATGATTCTTCAGAAATGAAAGTAGCTAGGTGATGATACTTGGTAAAAGCTAAAGTTATTTTGACATCACACCACCAATTATTGTTAAATTTATTTTGATGATCCATTAACATGTATGTATACTATGATTCCTCAATTTGAATAGTTTTCATGTATTATCAAAAATTTAGTAAATTGATAAATTTTGATGATTTCTCAAAGCTTGTAATAATCTTATACTTTGATCTTAGTTGATTTGATTAATTATCATACCACCAATTGGATGTCAAATGCCTCAATGTTTATCTTGTTGATTTTGATGATGTTATTATAATTGATTATGATTGAACATATATTGAATAAAATTAATTTATGAACTTTCATTATTAAAATTTAAGAATAATTTGAAATATTAATATATTTGATCGATAAGCTGAACTTCTTAAAGCAATATTTTCAAACTTGATTGGTACCTTGAATTATGGCAAATACTTATAATAACATAAAGAGGGAGAGAATTTGGTAAATGAAGAAAGTAAATTTAACATATTAAATTACTCAAAATCTTGTGATATTTTTTTTCATAATATGATTTTAATTTGGTTATGAGATACAAAATTGATCAAGAGTAAGCAAGAAATGGAATTAAGAAATATGGCATATAGTAAGGGAAGGCAAATTTTTAATAAAAATTAAACTCAATTGACTATAATATTAAGAAGGAGTTTAATGATTTTGGACTATTAAAGAAAAATTTACTCTGTTGATTTTATTAATCACCTTCTTTTGAGTTATTCTTTTTGATGTTGTCAAAAAGGAGAAGAGTTATTATTGAGTATATGCTTGAGCTTAATTAGAATGAAATATGTTCTTATTATTTAGTGATTTCATGCTTTTTAAATATGTAATCTTTTAAAGATTTACTACATATTATTTGCATATACTAAAAAGTTTTGTCATCATCAAAAAAAGGGAGATTGTTGATCCAAAGATTGATTTTAATGATGACAAAGAGTTTTGAGTATAAGTTATAAAGTCTAACTATGTTTATGAGAATGTGTAGTTTTGAAACTTCAAACTTGACATCTTAATGGAGATAAAATCAAGTAAAAAAGTCAAGTCTAGCCTACAAATTATTTGGAGAAGAAAGGATCACAAACTATCTTTGGCACGCATGGCATGCAAACTATACCGACCCAATCTAAAACTGAGCCGACCTAGTCTTAGTAGAAACAGAAGACAAAAAGCACAGATAGTAAAATTTTCAAGACCCAAGGGACTAAGCCGATCCATCTATAAACTAAGCCAACCCAGTGAGACTAAGCCAACCCAATCTGAAACTAAGTTGGCCTAGTACCTATAATGGCTAGTTTTTAAAACTATAGCTTTTTCATCCTACAAGCTTTCCAATGGCTATTTTCACTTCTTCAATAGCTATATCACTTCTAGAAGCCTATGTTAGTGACTTGTAATAGTGAAAATCCTTTGGAATATATAAGAAAACACTTGGAGTAACTAAAAAGTGATTTTTTGGAGAGTTTATGATGCATTCTTTGAGAAACCCAAAGAAGTGAGCAGAAAAGAAAAGAGGAGTGATTCTCAGATATTCCTTTGTCCTTCTAGCATCCTTACTTTAAGAGAAGCCAGGCCATTGCTATCAAAGGTCATCTACTACTTTCCTCAAGCATTCAAAGAGAAAAAATCAAGCCAACAAGCTAGGCTTCTAGAATTTTTTCTCTTAAGCTTCAAAGAGTTTGTTTCTATTTTGTTTATTATAATTTTATATTTTATTTCAAGTTTCTTGGGATGAAAAACTTGGATTGGTCTAAGCCTTGAGTTGGATGATTATAGTGATTTGATTGGTAAGCCAAAGTGAAAATCAATCGGGGTTGATTGTTAGCCCAGAGAAAAATAATCACTTGTGAGGTTTTGATTGATGATCCAGAAAAAACCAACTGGATTGATTATTAATTTAGAAAATAATCGTGTATAATTTTGGTTGGTGAGCTAGGAAAAATCAACTAGATTTGATTGTGAGCCTAGAAAATAATCAGACGGTAATTCTTATTGAATTCTCAAGGGGTATACTTGGGATGTTGATGTAGGTGCTGAGTTTGGCACCGAGCCACTATAAAATGGTTGTGTTTATGATTGTGTGCCTTTATTTTATTACTTTTATTCACTGCGCATTATATAGCTTAATTGATTTAGTACTTAAATAGATCAATTTACTCACATCTTAAGCTTAAAATTTGAAATATCCAATTCACCCCCCTCTTGGGTAGCCAACCTTGGGCAATAGTCCATCTTTTATTATGAACATAATATCGATTGGACTTTTAGCCCATGATGGTTATTCTTTGTCAATAAAAGAAAATCTTTGTGATATCATTATGAATGATATTACAGTAATGGAAGGACAATTGAGAAATGATATTTATATTTTATCATAGTCTATTAGTGTAATGTACACGTCTAATAAATGCCCAAAACTACATAATGTTACTGATGCTTATCTTTGGCACTATCGGCTAGGTCATATGAACAAGAATAGGATCAATAGGTTAGTCAAGGAGCATATCCATGACATCGATGATTGTGAATCATGGAATACTTATGGGTCCTGCCTTCTTGGTAAGATGATCAAATCATTTTTTATTAGAAAGGATGAACGGGCTACTGATCTTCTATGTCTAGTACATACTGATGTATCTGGACCTATGAGCATATGTACTAGAGATGGGTTCTACTACTTCATTATGTTTACTGATGATTTATTTAAATGTGGATATATCTATCTTATGAAGAGTAAATCCAATTCATTTGAAATATTCAAACGATATCGAAATGAAGTAGAAAAGTAACTTGAAAAGAGTATTAAAATTCTTCGATCTGATCGAGGAAGTGAATACCTTTCCAATGAGTTTCTGACATATCTAGAAGAGAATGAGATTCTCTCACAATGGATCCCTCCTAGAACACCATAGCATAATGGTATGTCTGAAAGGAGGAATCGAATCCTATTGGACATGGTTTGGTCCATGATGGGGTTTGCGAGTCTGCCAATTTTTTTCTGAGATTATGCACTTGAGACTGCTTATTTTGTTTTGAACTACATTCCGAGTAGGTCTATTGTAAAGACTCCATATGAGATATGAACTGGTCGTAAGCCGACACTCACTCATTTTAGGATTTGAGAATGCCCAGCTTATGTAAAACATTTATAGCCAAGAAAGCTTAGACCTAGGTTCGATAAATGCTTGTTCATAGGATATCCTAAGAAAATTAGGAGATATTACTTCTACCTTGCTGAAGAGCAAAAGATGTTCATCAGCAATAGGGTAGTCTTTTTGAAAAAAGAGTTTCTTATGGAAGGAATAACTGCCTCTAATGTTAAGCTTAGTGATGCTCGATAGGTAGAAGAACCGACAAATTCTAGTGAACCTACAGAATTGAATTTAATAAGATCAAACCCAGAGCCCATTGCAGAGGCACCCTTAAGGAGATCCAGTAGAGTACTGCATCAGTCGGACATATACTATGATTTTTTGGTTCAGGATGGTGATCCTATTGAACTCACGAGAACGATGAAGGTCGATCACCTACATGGATGCCATATAGAGGTCTGACTCTAATAAGTGGCTTGAAGCCATGAAGTCCGAAATGGAATCCATGAAAGTCAATAGCGTATGGACACTAGTTGATCTATCTGAAGGGATAAAATCCATTGGGTGTAAGTGGACTTTCAAAAGGAAAAGGAGCACAGATGGAAAGGTGGAGATCTATAAAGGCCATCTGGTTGTCAAGGAATATTGTTAGCATTATGGTATTGACTATGATGAAATATTTTCTCCAGTGGCAATGCTTAAGTTCATTTGGATTATGCTTGTGATAGCAGTATACCTAGACTATGTAATCCGGTAAATGGATGTGAAGATGACTTTCCTTAATAGAGCTGGATGAAGAGGTGTATATGATACAACCCGAAGAATTCACATCCACAGATGAGTCCAAGGTATGTAAGCTTCAGAGATCCATCTATGGATTAAAGTTGGCATCTCGGAGTTACAACATGCATTTTGATAAGGTGATCAAAATGTATAGCTTCGTTAAAAATGGAGAGAAACCCTGCATGTACAAATGGGCTAACGATTCTGTAGTTGTATTTCTTGTACTGTATATGGATAATATTCTCTTAATTGGGAATAACATCCCTGCATTACAGGGAATAAAACTTTGGCTGCCATTGCAATTCTCCATGAAGGACTTGGGAAAAGCTTCCTACATCCTAGAAATGAAGATCTATAGCGATAGATCTAAAAGGTTGCTTGAATTGTTCTAGTCCACGTACATTGATACCGTGCTGAAGTGGTTCAACATAGAGAATTTCAAGAAGGGCTATCTTCCGATAGGCCATAAAATTTCTCTTTCGAAGAGGGATTGTTCGACAACTCCTCAAGAGAGAGAGCGTATGAGTAGAATACCATTTGCTTGGTAGTAGGTTCTATTATGTACACCATAATATGTACGAGACCAAATGTGGCATACTCACTGGGGGTAGCGAGCAAATACTAGTCTGATCTAGCCGAGAATCACTGAAAGAATGTGAAGACAATCCTGAAGTATTTGAGAAATACTAAGGACTAGTGGCTCATCTATGGAAATACTGACTTGAAACTTGTGGGATACACTCATTTCAACTTTTAGTTAGCTCATGATGATAGTAAGAGCGTATCAGGTTATGTGTTTATCCTGAACGATGGAGCGGTTTGTTGGAAGTGTTCCAAGCAGCACTCTATGGCCAATTCTGTGTGCAAGATGGAGTATGTCACGACATCTGATGTTGCAATGAAAGCTATGTGGCTATGGAAGTTCATCGATGAGTTGGGAGTAGCACCCTTCTTGCATGGTTTGGTTCTGCTTTACTATGACAGCACTGGAGCCATAACTCAAGTGAAGGAGCTGAAAGCACATTAGCGCACCAAACATATTCTGCGTTGCTACCACATCGTATGAGAAATCATAGAGCAAGGTGACATCGAGCTTCAGAAGATCGATGAAAAGGAGAACATGGCCGACCCATTTACTAAAGCTCTCGAAATTAAAAAGTTCGATAATCACAAATGGAAGATGGATATTTGATACTATTCTAAGTGACTTTAGTCTAAGTGGGAGTTGTTGGAAAGTGTATCCTAAAGCCAATCATCTAGATTATAGATGATTGAGCTAAATCTAATTTGTACTTAAATTTTAATTGAATAAAATTCTTATTCTAGAAATTTCATCACTTTGTGCATCTTCCTATAATGAATTCTCTATGATGAAGTTCTTAGGACTATCTAGACTCGACAAAAGAGGATTTGTCATTTAGTCCTTAAACTGATCGTGACTAAATAATTCGTTGTTACCTAGGATGACAACGTTAATCAAGAGTAAATCATTGTGTGCTATAAGTATTGATTGTCCTCTTAACCATGAAGCATGATGATGCTATGATGGCATGCAAGTGAAATATAGGGATTTCACTAATCGTGATCCAACTACGAAGCTCTCTTCTGCCAAGATTGCTCACGAAGGATATGGACATATGTGTTCCTTAGACCTGAGATCATCATGGTGACTTGCAGGCAATTCATTGTACTTAGATATCGGAGTACCTGAATTTTTAATTCAGTGATGGAAGGCTACTAGGTGCAGTCAAGTACCGAGCTTGTTAGTGCATGAGGCAAGACGGGATTAACCACTTCAAGTGTTGGAGCAAGTGCATTGCTATATTTAAAGTTAGCAAATCCTCAGCCGGGATAGTCCATATGATGGATGCTGAATTTTGAAATATAATGTGGAGGAATTTTTAGGATTGGCAGTTAATCCTAAATCATCCTATGAGCATCATGGTCAAGGGAATGAATTATAAGATAACCATATGCCATAGGTTCATCGATGTTGGTTTGCGATATTCAACCTATCTGGACATCGGATACCATTGCTAGATGATCACATTGATTGGTATAAAAAATTAGTTCATGTGCTACTGGCTTAGGATTCAAACCTATAGGGTCATACAGAATAGAAGTTTCCTATCTGATCTATGTTAGATGTGTGTCCTAAAAGCCAGATTGGCTGACACTTATAATACACTTCTAAGGATAATTTTATAATTTTAACTATAAATTAATAAAAGGATTATTTAATATTATAGTGTGTATTTAAAAATATCTATGATACATTCATTGAGTTAATGATAATAATAATTTATATTTTCAAGAGTTGAAAATTTAAGATATGAATTTTCATAAGTAACTCATAAATTGCTTTCGACCGTAGGATCGTCACAAGGATGGTGATCGATCCAGAAGATTGGTGTATGATTGCTTTCTTAAGATAGATGAGTCTTGAGTCTACGATGTGGAGATATCAGAGTGAGAGTATAGGTACTCGTTAGAGAATGAGGGACTAAGCGTTACCACCTCGAGCAGTAATAAGAAAGTCTACCTTCTCATCGATGACTAGCTCGATGCTGCAGTTATGTGTCAGGTTCTTTGACTTAAGGTGCTTCGATAGTTCACTTTGAGTGTGTTATAGTTTGATTGCACCATAACTCGATCTCCTAGCCATTCAGAATTCTAAGATGTATGTTGGCTATAGCATGTTCATTATAGGAACTGGATTTCATCAAGATGGGATCTATCAACCTTGATAGTGTAGTAGTCCTATGATGATCATGGCCATAATAGTATGATATAATAGAAAAGTGTTTTCTATTAGGATTTCACATCAGACTCAAATTGAATGATTCATTCATATGATAGATATTTGGTTTTGATGAGTTTACCTTAAA
>QRFJ01002995.1:0-23939 GCA_006176705.1 Cocos nucifera | reverse complement strand
CGATTTATAGGATATCCTAAAGAATCATTAGGATATTACTTTTACATTCCAAAAGACCACAATGTAATTATGAGTCGGCATGCCATTTTTCTTGAAAAATAGTTTATTCAAGAAAGCAGCATTGGAATGTAGATCAAGCTAGAGGAGAAAATCTCCCAAGAGCAACAAGCTAAGGATCCTATGAAACCAAATCAGGTTGAGCCAATACAATCACTACCTCCTCCACCTCATAGATTGGAAAGGATTTTCCATCCCCCTAAGTGGTACTTAGGTACTATTTCAGAGAAAGTAGAGAAAATGTTCCTCGTTGGTAATGGGGTTCATGGTGATCCCAAAACCTATGATGAGGCAATATCGGATATTGTGTCCGAAAAGTGGTTAGAGATAATGAAGTCTGAAATTGACTCGATACACTCAAACCAAGTCTGGACCTTGGTAGATCCACCAGAACGTATAATACCTATTGGGTGTAAATGGATCTACAAAAGAAAGATTGGTGCAGATGGGAATGTGGAGACATTCAAAGCTAGATTAGTGGCAAAAGGTTATAGTCAGCGTGAAGGCATTGACTATCAGGATACCTTTTCACCAGTAGCTATGCTAAAATCCATTCGTACATTACTTATTATTACAGCTTATTTCGATTATGAAATATGGCAAATGGATGTGAAAATGGCATTCTTAAATGGATACCTTAAGGAAGATATCTATATGGAATAGCCACTAGATTTCACATCTAGTGATACTGATCATAAAGGTGCAAACTACAAAGGTCCATATATGGACTCAAGCAAGCATCTTGGAGCTGGAATACTTATTTTAATGATGTGATCAAATTATTTAATTTTATTAAAAATGAGGAGGAACCATGTGTTATTAGAAGGGTCAGTGGGAGCACTATTATCTTTCTCATACTATATGTGGATGATATCCTTCTTATTGGGAATGATATTTTCATGTTGACTATAGTTAAAATATGGTTATCTAAAGAATTCTCCATGAAAGACCCAGGAGAAGCATCCTTCATTCTAGGAATCAAAGTCTATAGAGATAGATCGAATAGGATGCTAGGTCTTTCATAAATGATGTATATAGATGAACTGCTAAAGAGGTTTAGCATGGAAAACTCCAAGAGGGGATTGGTACCCTTCAGACATAGCATTCATTTCTCCAAAAGAATATGTCCCAACACACCTGAGGAGATTGAACGTATGAGCAAGATCTCTTATGCTTTAGCAATAGGAAGCCTCATGTATACCATGTTATGTACATGACCTGATATAGCCCATGTTGTGAGTGTCACGAGCAGATATTAGTCGAATCCAGATGAAGAATACTGGACGTTTGTGAAATGTATCCTTAAGTACTTGAGAAGAACTAAGGATATGTTGTTGGTTTTTGGTAATGGAGAACTCGAAGTCCAGGGGTATACAGACTTGGATTTTATGTTCGATATAGATGATCGAAAGTCGACATCTGGGAGTCTATTTGTGTGTAATGATGGTACTGTGAGTTGAAAGAGTTCCAAGCAGATAGTGATAGCAGATTCCATCATGAAAGTAGAATATATCACTGCATTAGAAGCTATGAAGGAGGCATTCTGGTACAAGAAATTCACTGTAGAGATCAGGATGATGCCATTGGATGCCATTCCTCTATATTGCGATAATAATGGTGCCGTAGCCCTTGCTAAGAACTCAAGATCTTACTAGAAATCCAAGCACATCGAGCGGCGATACCACCTCATCCATGATTACATCGAGAAAGGTTATGTCGAGATCAAGAGAGTCGACTCCACATACAATGTCGTAGACCCACTCATAAAATCATTAGGCCAGCAGAAGATCGAAACCTGCCTTAAGAAGATAGGACTTAGATTTGTAGCCAATTGACTTTAGGTCAAGTGAAAGTTTATTAGATATGTGTGCCCTAGAAGCCAGAATTGGCTGACACTTATAATACACATCTAAGGGTAAAATTATAATTTTGACTATAAATAATAAAATAGACTATTTTCTATCATAATGTATATTTGAAAGAGTCTATGATACATTCCTTGAGTTAATGGTAATGATCGTTCATATTTTCAAGTATTCAAAATTTAAGACATGAATTTTCATTATTAACTCATAAAATGCTCTCGACCGTAGGATCATCATGAGGATGGTGATTGATCTAGAAGGTTGGTGTACTATTGCTTCTTTAGGATAGATGAGTCTTGAGTCAATGGTATAGAGATGTTAGATATATGTTCCCTAGAAGCCAGAATTGGCTGATACTTGTAATACACTTCTAGGGGTAAAATTATAATTTTGACTAAAATCAATAAAATGGATTATTTTCTATCACATATGTGTATTTAGTGTCTATGATACATCTTTTGAGTTAATGGTAATGATAATTCATATTTTCAAGAGTTGAAAATTTAAGACATGAATAAATCATTATTAACTCATAAAATGCTCCCGACCATAGGATCATCACGAGGATGGTGATTGATCCGAAAGGTTGGTGTACAATCGCTTCTCTTTAGTAGATGAGTCTTGAGTCTACGGTGTGGAGACACCGGAGCGAGAGTATAGATACTCGTTAGAGAATGAGGGCACTGAGCGTGACCACCTCGAGTAGTCATTAGGAAGTCTACCTTCTCGTCAATGACTGACTCGATGCTATAGTGGTGTGTCTGGTTTTTTGACCTGAGGTGCATCGACAGTTCACCTTGAGGGTGTTATAGTTTGACTACACCATTAACTCGATCTCCTAGCCATATGGAACCCTGAGGTGTATGTTGGCTATAGCATGTTCATTGTAGGAACTGGATTGCATCAAGATGGAATCTATCTACCTCGATGGTAGAGGAGCAGCCCTATGATGATCATGAGAATCAAGTCCAGAAGCCCATGGCCATGGCAGAGTGAAATAATAGAAAGAGTTTCTATTTAAGATTTTCACATCGGACTTGAATCGAATGATTACATCATATGACAGAGACTAGGGTTTGACGAGTTCACCTTAACCCTAATCTGATCGGGGCTCAAGATAGAAGAACCTTAATCACACAGGTAGCTGCACCAAGAGGTTCGCATTCAGCTCTGATGGGTTGCCACCATATACTGCTAGGTGTCACTGGTGGATTTTGGGAGCAATTAGAATGATTTAGATGATCGATCATTCTAGCTGTTCGAATCAGAAGAGTTCTGATCCATCGAAAAGAGTTTCGATGATGTCGATGATAGAGATCATGACATATCCCATTACCATACAGAACTGAACCTAACTGGATCACACAAACAAGGGTTTGAATCTGGTGATCATCAATTGAACTGATCTAGTTCAATTGATCTGAATGAGATTCAATTAGGTTCAAGAAAATCGTGCTAGCACTCGATTGAACCTAACGTTCTTCTTTTACTATCATAAATAAGTTGTCCTGACTGAGCCAAAGGAGTTTGTGCTCAATCAGAGGCCTTCATATGGTCTGACTGGAGGTTGTCCAAGGTCAGAAAAGGGTTGTCTTATTTTGTAAGATAATACCTGCCATTTTTGGTCACCTGCCATTTCTTGTTCTTTGACTTTGGTCAAAAGTCTGACCTTTGACTGGTCAAACGTTGACCATTGACACTTTGACTTTTGACCATCCATGTGTCATGCACCTATTGGAGAGCTGGTGGGGGCCTGTCCCCCTACCTAGAACCTGGCAAGGAGGAGGGCGCATGCCACCCTTGGCGTGTGCCCAAGTTGGAGGCGCCTAGGAGTCCCTGTTGGACAAGGACTCCATCTCCTTTTTGGATTCCAATTAGAGTTCTCCTAAGAACCAACTTTGACTGGATCTTAGGGCCCTCTAAGGAGGAATCCAAGGGACTCTATTTCCACCAATCAGATTTAGATCTGATTTCACAAAGGGTTGTGATTGGTTGGGAAGAAGAGGAGTTGGATCACAGATAGTCTATAAATAAGACCCTGCGCCCAACTCAAAGGATTGAAAAGGAATTGAAAATTCCCATGCCCCAAGGCTGCCTCTCCCTCTCCTCCTCCATGCCAAAGCATCTTCTCCCTCTCCTCTCCACATCCAAAAGGAGTTTTGGATTCTTGGTTGGTGCGATCCAGATCAAGAGAAAGGCGACTCAAAAGCTAGAAGGCTGCGCTGCTGCAAAGGACGACTGCTGATCTTCAAAAGAGTTTTGAAGATCCTCCAGATCAGATCCAGATCTAATTTTTGGAGATGTGATAGAGAAGAAGAGGATCTCCAGATCCAACCCGAGTGGATACCGGTAGAGGCCAGGCGCTTGCATGGCTAGATCCAGAACCTTCCGCTGCATACAGGATCATCAACAGGGTAATAGGATTACCCACATCAAGGTAAATTAAATTTGATTTAATTTATTTATTTATTTTTATTTATTAAAATAATAAGAATTCAGATCTAAAATATTCTAAGATCTGATTAGATAAAGAGAAAAATTTTGAAATATATCTCTTGATCTGATCAGATCTGAACGAACCTGGACCGGAAATCAGGATTTTCCTTCAACTGGTATCAGAGCCATGGTTCTAAAATTGTTTAGATCTAATTTTAAATTTATTTTAATTAAAAAATAATTGATTTTAGATGTCACATGAGATGTGATCAGATCTGAAATTAGAAAAAATTAAAATTAAATGATTTGGATCTAAGATTAGAAAATATGCATGACTAGTTCTAAAATAGAATAGTTCTATATAGAATAGTCTTGCATGTTTTGATTTAATTTGATTAAATCATATTTTAGATCTATTTATTTACTATTTTTTGATATTATAATTATTATAATAACATCTAAAAAATAGCAAATAAAAATTATTTAATTTTAAATATCATATGAGATATGATTGATGCATGTCTAGACTAGTTGTAGAATAGTTCTACATAATTGTCTAGATTAGAATTTATTTTGATTAGATCAATTTAAATCTAATTTTTTAGATTATTATGAGATAATTTAGATCTGAAAATATGCATGATTTGATACATGAGATGTATGCAAAATATGCCATGATTAGATCTAATTTGTATATGAGATATATGATATAGATCTAAAATTGTTTTGTAGTATTGACATGTTCCTGATTAAGGCGTTCCTCTTGGCCGTCCGATCATAAGAACGAAGAAGGGTTTAAAGGCCCTCTCCTTCCCATTCGATGGGGTGTTCTTATGACATGTGTAGGGGTGCTGCGTGTTCGTCCTTAATCAGAAACCCAAAACTTACTTTCTGCAAAACCCTAGATCCTGAAACCCTAGGATTTATTGTGCATATTTTGTTTATGAACCCTACTTAATTAAGAATTAAGATTATGGAATATTAATTAGGTCTAAAATTGAGAATTTCAGATCTAAGACATATTCATAATACTGGGTTCGGGCTTGGGTAGCTCAATTAGGTCTAAGCGGTTGATCAAACCGAATCAAGAGTTGGTTAGATGGGATCAACAATGCTTAAATTGACCAGCCTAATAGGATTAAGTCTGGGTCAAGATCGAGTCACGATCAAGCAAGACCTAATTAGGCTCAGAGGTTAGAGTCTGGATTGTAGGCTAACCCAATTGGTTCTGGCTCAACAATTTGGTGTCTAAGGTAAGTTTGGCACATACGACCGACTGGTTTTTAATTGGGAAGCTACTCGACCTGAATGCATTCTTGTACGAGTTAATGGCATATTCCTTCCACCGGTCTCACTTACCTGGCCATATCTGTTGACACAGTTCTGATCTGAGGTGGTCAATAATCCGAGCTAACCCATGCCACTAGGTTAGTCATAATTGTTATGACTAATGACAAGTCTAGTTTAATGAGACCTGAATCAATTCTCCCTAAGAAAAGATTAAGTCTGAGGTCTTCCACCATTGTAGATGTGCGGGCCCTTCCCGGGGTTGATTGTTCTCGGCTGGATACAGTGGCTCAGTTGCACCGGGAAGATGCAACCATGTCTATTAGGCATTGGATGCTATGGGCTGGAGGATGAGTTGGGCTCAATATTTTTGGATACGGTGAGAGACTCAATTAGGAATCCAGTCTATGCAAATGGTGGGTCTGACTTAACTAAGGAGTGGATCAATATTCTGGATATGGTGAGATTCATGAATTAGAGATCAAGTTTGGGTGCACCATGATTAGAGAATCATTGAACAAGAGTTGTTCACTCATTGGCTAACCCATCACCAATAACTGTTAGGTGAGGTGATGAGTCAGTTGGTGAGACCGCACCACCCACTAGAAATCATTAATCGTGGAGATTTTTGCATCTCTACAGAGGGAGTGTAGGGATCCGAGAAAATAGTGGGAGCTAATTTATTTAAAAATAAAATCCCTAAACAAATTGGTCAAGTCATAATTACAATATCTAACTAGAATCTTTGACTCTCTACAGAAAAATGTCTGGTGTCCAACCCATTAGCACACGTATCCTGGACACACATAGACTGACCGGACCCAAATTATAAAGATTGGCTCAGAAACTACAAAATTCATTTTGGGTTTTGAGAAGTTAACCCATGTGTTGGACCAGGACCCTCCCACCTTACCAGCCCGTCCATCCACTGAACAGAGAGCGTCTCTGAAAAAATGGATAGACGAAGATAATAAGGCCAGATATTACATGTTGGGCTCGATGTCTGATGAGCTCCAGTGCCAACATGAAGATATCGGGACTGCTCGCCAAATGTTGGCTCACCTGTAGGAGATGTTTGGTGAACAGAGTCGCGCAGCCAAGTATCAAGTCATGAAATAACTTTTTAAGGCTAAGATGCGTGATGGGCAGTCAGTCCAAGATCACTGTCTGATGATGATCAAGGACATGGAAGAGCTTGAGAAGCTCGGTGTGAAGTTAGACTTGGATCTGCAGAATGATATTATTCTGCAATCCTTGACTGATGCATATGGGCAATTCATCATGAATTACCACATGCATAAACTTCAAAATTCCTTGGCCGAATTAATGAATATGCTGGTCACTACCGCTGAGCTTTCTATGAAAGGTTCTAAAGGCTCAGTTCTTGCTATGGAATGGACTTCTTCCAAAAGAAAGTCTTATGGAAAGAAAAAGAAGTCTGTGAAAAAGCAGAAGGTGGAAGGAGGAAAGAAGAAGAAGGCAGAGCCGAAGATGAAAGCCGCTGCCAAAAGAAAGTATTTCCATTGCAACAGCGACGGCCATTGGAAGCGGAACTGCCCTACTTACCTGGCCACCCTGAAGAACAAGAAGGAAGGTCCTTCTGGAGGTATGCTCGTTATTGAGTCTAACCTTATGGTTTCTTCTGCATCCAGTTGGGTGCTTGACTCTGGTTCTAGTGCTCATCTGTGCACTTCCATGCAGGGTCTTGAGGATAGCAGGAGGCTGAGGGATGGAGACATGATCCTACGCATCGGTAATGGAGCAAGAGTTGCTGCAGTGGTGGTGGAAACATACCCTCTTCGATTACCATCTGGTTTAGACTTAGTTTTGAAAGACTGTTATTATGTGCCTGCAGCTAGCAGGAATTTGATTTCTGTTTCATGCTTAGCACAAGAAGGCTATGTGATTACCTTCTTTAAGGACCATTGTAACATTCTTTATGAAAGAAATAAAATTGCAAATGGTTTCCTTATTAATGGTCTTTATCAGCTACATATTGATGTACCTATTCTAACTATCGAGCAAAACGTGAATGCCAAACGACCTAGGGATAGTCCAAACGATAGATATCTATGGCACCTGAGATTAGGTCATATAGCAGAAGATAGGATCAACAAATTGGAGAAAAATGGGCTATTGAGTCCATTGACTTTCGAGTCATATCCAACTTGTGAATCTTGTCTTCAAGGCAAAATGACTAAACTCCCTTTTGTTAGGACATGGGGAGAGGGCCACAGATCTCCTTGCCCTAGTACATACTGATGTGTGCGGCCCATTTGATGTGCCGGCTAGAGGCAATTTTGTCTACTTCATTACCTTTACCGATGATCTATCTAGGTATGGGTATGTGTATCTTATGAGACACAAGTCTGAAGCTTTTGAAAAGTTCAAAGAATTCAGACATGAAGTAGAAAAACAAACTAAAAAACCCATTAAGGTTCTTCGATCAGATCGAGGAGGTGAATACCTTAGCCAGGAATTCCTAGACTATCTCAAGGAAAATGGCATAGTCTCTCAATGGACTCCACCAGGAACACCTCAACTCAACGGGATTTCAGAATGGAGAAATCGGACCCTATTAGATATGGTTCGATCCATGATGAGCTTCACAGACCTCCCTGATTTTCTTTGGGGACACTCATTGTTAACTTCAATTTATCTACTGAATAGGGTTTCCTCTAAAACCATTCCTACCACACCGTATGAGATATGGCACGGTAAGAAACCAAGTCTGAGTCATCTCAGAATTTGGGGTTGTCCGGCTCATGTCAAAAGACAACAAGCGGACAAGTTAGAGTTTAGGTCCTTCAGAGCTCGATTCATAGGATATCCTAAAGAGTCATTAGGATACTATTTCTACATTCCAGAAGACCACAATGTGATTGTGAGTCGACATGCCATCTTTCTTGAAAAATAGTTTATTCAAGATAGCGGCATTGGAAAAGCAGATTAAGCTTGATGAGAAAGTCTCACAAGTACAACGAGCTAAGGACCAATTGGAACCAAATCAGGTTGAGCCAATAAGAACACTACCTCCTCCACCTCGTAGATCGGAAAGAGTTTTCCATCCCCCTGAAAGATACTTAGGTATTATTTCAGAGGATGTAGAGGAAATGTTCCTCATAGGTAATGGTGCTCATGGTGATGATCCCAAAACCTACAACGAGGCGATATCAGATATCGACTCCGAGAAATGGCTAGAGGCAATGCAGTCAGAAATTGACTCGATGCACTCAAACCAAGTCTGGACCTTGGTAGATCCACCAGAAGGTATAGTACCTATTGGGTGTAAATGGATCTTCAAGAGAAAGATTGGTGCAGATGGGAATGTGGAGACATTCAAGGCTAGACTAGTGGCAAAAGGTTATAGTCAATGCGAAGGCATTGACTATCAGGATACCTTTTCCTCCAGTGGCTATGCTAAAATCCATCCGCACATTGCTTGCCATTGCAGCCTATTTCGATTATGAAATATGGCAAATGGATGTGAAAATGGCATTCTTAAATGGATATCTTGAGGAAGATATCTATAT
Organism: Cocos nucifera; assembly: GCA_006176705.1. Taxonomy (NCBI): domain Eukaryota; kingdom Viridiplantae; phylum Streptophyta; class Magnoliopsida; order Arecales; family Arecaceae; genus Cocos; species Cocos nucifera. Next base: position 14,761 of record QRFJ01002995.1, on the reverse strand, counting down.
GGAACAGCCGCTAGGTTTCACATCCAGTGATACTGATCACAAGGTTTGCAAGCTGCAAAGGTCCATATATGGACTTAAGCAAGCATCTCGGAGCTGGAACACTCGTTTCAATGATGTGATCAAAATAGTTTGGTTTCATCAAAAATGAAGAAAAATCGTGTGTCTTCAAAAAGATCAGTGGGAGCGCTGTTGTCTTCCTCGTATTGTACGTGGATGACATCCTCCTTATTGGGAATGATATTCCCATGTTGACGACAGTCAAAATATGGTTGTCCAAGGAATTCTCCATGAAAGACCTAGGTGAAGCATCCTTTATTCTAGGAATTAAGGTCTATAGGGATAGACCGAATAGGATGCTAGGACTTTCACAGAAGATGTACATAGAGGAAGTACTAAAGAGGTTTAGTATGGAAAACTCTAAGAGGGGATTAATACCCTTCAGACATGGTATTCATCTTTCCAAGAAGATGTGCCCTAGCACACCTGAGGAAATAGAATGCATGAGCAAGATCCCTTATGCTTCTGCAATAGGGAGCCTCATGTATGCCATGCTATGTACACGACCTGATATAGCCCATGCTGTGAGTGTCACAAGCAGATATCAGTCAAATCCAGGTGAAGAACACTGGACTTCTGTGAAATGTATCCTTAAGTACTTGAGAAGAACTAAGGATATGATGTTGGTCTTTGGTAATGGAGAACTCCAAGTTCAAGGATACACAGACTCGGATTTCATGTCCGATGTAGATGATCGAAAGTCGACATCTAGGAGTCTGTTTGTGTGCAATGGTGGTGCTGTCAGCTGGAAGAGTTCCAAGCAAATCATGATAGCAGATTCCACCATGGAAGCAGAATATATTGCTGCATCAGAGGCTGCGAAGGAAGCATTCTGGTACAAGAAGTTTGCTGTAGAAATTCGGAGTAATGCCATCAGATGCCATTCCTTTATACTGCGACAACAATGGCGCCATAGCCCTTGCTAAGGAGCCGAGGTCTCACCAAAAATCCAAGCATATTGAGCGGCGATACCACCTCATCCGTGATTACCTCGAGAAGGGTTACGTCGAGGTCAAGAGAGTCAACTGCATAGATAATGTGGCAGACCCACTTACAAAGCCGTTGGGCCAGCAGAAGATCGAAGCCCACCTTGAGAAGATGGGACTTAGACTTGTAGCCAATTGGCTTTAGGATAAGTGGAGATTGTTAGATATATGTGCCCTAGAAGCCAGAATTGGCTGACACTTGTAATACACTTCTAGGGGCAAAATTATAATTTTGACTAAAATCAATAAAATGGGTTATTTTCTATCACATATGTGTATTTAGTGTCTGTGATACATCCTTTGAGTTAATGGTAATGATAATTCATATTTTCAAGAGTTGAAAATTTAAGACATGAATAATCATTATTAACTCATAAAATGCTCCCGACCATAGGATCATCACGAGGATGGTGATTGATCTGGAAGGTTGGTGTACAATCGCTTCTCTTTAGTAGATGAGTCTTGAGTCTACGGTGTGGAGACACCGGAGCGAGAGTATAGGTACTCGTTAGAGAACGAGGGCACTGAGCGTGACCACCTCGAGTAGTCATTAGGAAGTCTACCTTCTCGTCAATGACTGACTCGATGCTGTAGTGGTGTCTGGTTCTTTGACCTGAGGTGCATCAGTAGTTCACCTTGAGGGTGTTATAGTTTGACTACACCATAACTCGGTCTCCTAGCCATATGGAATCCTGAGGTGTATGTTGGCTATAGCATGTTCATTGTAGGAACTGGATTGCATCAAGATGGAATCTATCTACCTCGGTGGTAGAGGAGCAGCCCTATGATGATCATGAGAATCAAGTCCAGAAGCCCATGGCCATGGCAGAGTGAAATAATAGAAAGAGTTTCTATTTAGATTTTCACATCGGACTTGAATCGAATGATTACATCATATGACAGAGACTAGGGTTTGACGAGTTCACCTTAAACCCTAATCTGATCGGGGCTCAAGATAGAAGAACTTAATCACACAGGTAGCTGCACCAAGAGGTTCGCATTCAGCTCTGATGGGTTGCCACCATATACTGCTAGGTGTCACTGGTGGATTTTGGGAGCAATTAGAATGATTTAGATGATCGATCATTCTAGCTATTTGAATCAGAAGAGTTTTGATCCATCGAAAGGAGTTTCGATGATGTCGATGATAGAGATCATGACATATCCCATTACCATACAGAACTGAACCTAACTGGGTCACACAAACAAGGGTTTGAATCTGGTGATCATCAATTGAACTAATCTAGTTCAATTGATCTGAATGAGATTCAATTAGGTTCAAGAAAATCATGCTAGCACTCGATTGAACCTAACGTTCTTCTTTTACTATCATAAATAAGTTGTCCTGACTGAGCCAAAAGAGTTTGTGCTCAATCAGAGGCCTTCACTTGGTCTGACTGGAGCCTGTCCAGGTCAGAAAAGGGTTGTCTTATTTTGTAAGACAATACCTACCATTTTTGGTCACCTACCATTTCTCATCCTTTGACTTTGGTCAAAAGTTGACCTTTGACTGGTCAAATGTTGACCATTGATACTTTGACTTCTGTCCATGTGTCACATACCTATTGGAGAGCTGGTGGGGGCCTGTCCTCCTACTAGAACCTAGCAAGGAGGAGGGTGCATGCCACCCTTGGCGTGAGCCCAAGCTGGAGGCGCTTAGGAGTCCCTGTTGGATAGGGACTCCATCTCCTTTTTGAATTCCGATTAGAGTTCTCCTAAGAACCATGTTTGATTGGTCTTAGGTGCGATCTAAGGAGGAATCCAAGGGACTCCATTTCCACCAGTCATTTTAGATATGATTTCACAAAGGATTGTGATTGCTTGGGAACAAGAGGAGCTGGATCACAGATAGTCTATAAATAAGACCCTGCGCCCAACTCAAATGGCATTGGAAAAGGAATTGAAAATTCCCATGCCCAAGGCTACCTCTCCTCTCCTCCTTCATGCCAAAGCATCTTCTCCCTCTCCTCTCCACATCCAAAAGTGTTTTGGGTTCTTGGTTGGTGCAATCCCAATGAGAGAAAGGTGACTGAAAGCTAGAAGGTTGTGCTACTGCAAAGGACAACTGCTGATCTTCGAAAGGTGTTTTGAAGATCCTTCAGATTAGATCCAGATCTGATTTTTGGAGATGTGATAGAAAAGAAGAGGATCTCTAGATCCAACCTAAGTGGATACCGATAGAGGCCAGGTACTTGCGTGGCTAGATTTAGAACCTTCCGCTGCTTACAGGATCATCAATGGGTAATAGGATTACCCTACATCAAGATAAATTAAATTAAATTTAATTTAGATTTTATTTTTATTATTAGAATAATAAAGATCAGATCTAAAATATCCTAGATTTGATTAGGATCAAAGAAAATTTTTTTTGAAATATATCTCTTGATCCGATCATATCTGAATGACCCTGATCCAAGAAATCAGGATTTTCCTTCAAGAGACACCAAAGCGAGAGTATAGGTACTCGTTAGAGAACGAGGGCATTGAGCATGATCATCTCGAGCAGTCATGAGGAAGTCTATTTTCTCATCGATGACTGACTTGAAGTTGCAGCGGTGTGTCTGGTTCTTTGATCTAAGGTGCATCGACAATTCACCTTGAGGGTGTTATAGTTTGACTATACCATAACTCGATCTCCTAGCCATTCAGAATCCTTAGGTATATGTTGGCTATAGCATGTTCATTATAGGAATTGGATTACACCAATAGGAGATCGATCTACCTCGGTAGATGAGGAGCAGCCCTATGATGATCATGAGAATCAAGTCCATAAGCCCATGACCATGGCAAAGTGAAATAACAGAAAAAGCTTCTATTAGGGTTTTCACATTAGACTTGAATCGAATGATTAATTCATATGATAGAAATTAGGATTTGACGAGATCACCTTAACCCTCATCCGATCGGAGCTTAAGATAGAGGAACTTAATCACATAGGTAACTACACCAAGAGGTTCATTTTCAGTTCTAATGGGTTGCCACCATATGCTGCTAGATGCCACTGGTAGATTTTGGAAGCAATTAGAATGATTTGAATGATCGATCATACTAATTGTCTGAATCAGAAAAGTTCTGATCCATCGAAAGGTATTTCGATGATGTCAATGATAAAAATCATGACGTATCCTATTATTATACAGAACTGAACCTAACTAGATCACACAAACAAAGATTTGGATCTAGATATCATCAATTAGACTAATCCAGTTCAATTGATTTGAATAAGATTCAATTAGGTTCAAGAAAATCATGCTAGCACATGATTGAGCTTATTGTTCTCCTCCAACAATCATTAATGCTTGTCTCAACTGAGCCAAATGGGTTTGGGCTCACTCAAAAACCTTTACATGGTTTGATTGGAGCTTGTCCAAGTCAGAAAAGGATTGTCTTAATTTATGAGATAAATTTGAGACAACACCTGCTATTATCTATCACCTGCTAAATCTTGTCCTTGGACTTTGATCAAATGTTGATCTTTGATACATAGACATCTGCCTATGTGTCATGCACCCATAGGATAGAACATGGGGCTTTGTCCTCCTACTAAAAAGTAGAAAGGGAGGGAAGTATGTGAAGGAAAAAATAGATTTTCTGGATCAGGTTCGTTCAAATCTGATTGGATCGAGAGGCATATTTCAAAATTTTCATCTTAGATCCAAATCAGATCTGATATTTTTTAGATCTAATTTTATGATATAATAAATAAAAATAATTAAATTAAATTAAATCTAAATTAATGTTATCTTGTTTGGGTAATCTAATTACCCTATGATGATCCTGTTGCTTTCTTGAGGTTCTGGAAGTAGCCACGCAATTGCCTGGCCTCTACCGATATCCACTCAAGTAGGATCTGGAGATCTTCTTCTTCTCTTTGTTTTCTCCAAAAATCAGATCTAAATCTGATTTTGATGATCTTCAAAATTTCTTTTGAAGATGTGCTGCTATCTCTTATAGTAGGGTTGCCTTCTTATTTTTATGTCGCCTTTAGATTGCTTGAATTGCACCAAACTCATGCCCAACTACTTTTGGGCATGGAGAGGAGAGAGAAGACCAGTAGATGGTGGGAGAAAAAGAGGGAGAGAGATTGTGGCATTGGAAAAAGACTAGCTCTCTCAAAGTTGGAGCAAATAGGATTTATATAGACCCTGTATGCGCCATGCAGTGCCACATCAACCCGATCAATCACAGCCTTTTGTGCAACCAAATCTAAATCTGATTGGTGGGATGACATCACCTGATCCAATCAAATTAGAGTTCCTCTCAAACCACCTTAGATGGCACCAAGACTGATCAAAGAAGAGTCTTTGGCGCCACCTAGGTTGAGTCCATCAAGCAACCTGGAGTCCCATCCATATGGGACTTCAATGTTTATCCACATGGAGCGCACGCTATCCATCTGCCTACCAAATGGTAGGTGCACTTGGTTAATAAGTCTCTCCTATGGGTGCATGACACATGGGCAGATGTCCAAGGGTCAAAAGTCAACGTTTGACCAAATTCAAAGTATAAGAATTAGTAGGTGACGAAAAATGGTAGGTATTGTCTCAAATTTTTCTCATAAATTAAAACAATTCTTTTCTGACCTAGACATGCTTCAGTTAGACCAAGTAAAGATACCTGAGTGAGCACAAACATATTTGGCTCAGTAGAGACAACTTTTAATGATAGAGAAAGGAGAATGTTAGGTTCAACCATGTGCTAGCATGATTTTCTTAAACCTAATTGAATCTAATTCAGATCAATTGAAATGGGTTAGTCTAATTGATGATATCTAGATCCAAATTCTTATTTGTATGATCCAGTTAGGTTCAATTTTGTATGGTAATGGGATGTGTCATGATCTCCATCATCGACATCATCAAAACTCCTTCCGATGGATCAGAACTCTTCTGATTTAGATAACTGGAATGATCGATCATCTAAATCATTCTAATTACTCCCAAAATCCATCAGTGATACCTAGAAGTATATGGCGGATACCCATCAAAACTAAAAACGAACCTCTCGATGCAGCTACTTGTGTGATCAAGTTCTTCTATCTTGAGCCCCGATCAGATTTGGGTTAAGGTAAACTCGTCAAACCCTAATTTCAATCATATGATTTAATCATTCAATTCAAGTGCGATGTGAAAACCTTAATAGAAACTCTTTCTATTATTTCACTCTCTGCCATGGCCATGGGCTTATGGACTTGATTCTCATGATCATCATAGGACTGCTCCTCATCCATCGAGATAGATAGATTCCCTCTTGGTGCAATCCAATTCCTACAATGAACATGCTATAGCCAACATACACCTCAGAATTTTAAATAGCTAGGAGATCGAGTCATGGTGTAGTCAAACTATAACACCCTCAAGTTGAACTGTCGATGCAACTCAGGTCAAAGAACCAGACACACCACTGCAACTTCAAGTCAGTCATTGACGAGAAGGTAGACTTCCTTATGACTACTCGAGCCACCATTTGCATAGATTGGATTCTTAAATGAGTCTCTCACTGTATCCAGAATATTGAACCCAATCCATCCTCCAGCCCATAGCATCCAATGCCTAATATGTGCCCTAGAAGCCAGAATTGGCTGACACTTGCAATACACTTCTAGGGGCAAAATTATAATTTTGACTAAAATCAATAAATGGGTTATTTTCTATCACATAAGTGTATTTAGTGTCTGTGATACATCCTTTGAGTTAATGGCAATGATAATTCATATTTTCAAGAGTTGAAAATTTAAGACATGAATAATCATTATTAACTCATAAATTGCTCCTGACCATAGGATCATCATGAGGATGGTGATTGATCCGGAAGGTTGGTATACAATCGCTTCTCTTTAGTAGATGAGTCTTGAGTCTATGGTGTGGAGACACCAGAGCGAGAGTATAGATACTCGTTAGAGAACGAGGGCACTGAGCGTGACCACCTCGAGTAGTCATTAGGGAGTCTACCTTCTCGTCAATGACTGACTCGATGCTGTAGTAGTGTGTCTGGTTCTTTGACCTGAGGTGCATCGACAGTTCACCTTGAGGGTGTTATAGTTTGACTACACCATTACTCGATCTCCTAGCCATATAGAACCCTGAGGTGTATGTTGGCTATAGCATGTTCATTGTAGGAACTGGATGGCATCAAGATGGAATCTATCTACCTCGGTGGTAGAGGAGCAGCCCTATGATAATCATGAGAATCAAGTCCAGAAGCCCATGGCCATGGTAGAGTGAAATAATAGAAAGAGTTTCTATTTAGATTTTCACATTGGACTCGAATCGAATGATTACATCATATGACAGAGACTAGGGTTTGACGAGTTTACCTTAACCCTAATCTGATCGGGGCTCAAGATAGAAGAACTAAATCACATAGGTAGCTACACCAAGAGGTTCGCATTCAGCTCTGATGGGTTGCCACCATATACTGCTAGGTGTCACTAGTGGATTTTAGGAGCAATTAGAATGATTTAGATGATCGATCATTCTAGCTGTTCGAATCAGAAGAGTTCTGATCCATCGAAAGGAGTTTCGATGATGTCGATGATAGAGATCAGGACATATCCCATTACCATACAGAACTGAACCTAACTGGGTCACACAAACAAGGGTTTGAATCTGGTGATCATCAATTGAACTGATCTAGTTCAATTGATCTGAATGAGATTCAATTAGGTTCAAGGAAATCGTGCTAGCACTCGATTGAACCTAACGTTCTTCTTTTTCTATCATAAATAAGTTGTCCTATCTGAGCCAAAGGAGTTTGTGCTCAATCAGAGGCCTTCATATGGTCTGACTGGAGGTTGTCCAAGTCAGAAAAGGTTGTCTTATTTTGTAAGACATTACCTACCATTTTTGGTCACCTGCCATTTCTTGTTCTTTGACTTTGGTCAAAAGTCTACCTTTGACTGGTCAAACGTTGACCATTGATACTTTGACTTTTGACCACATGTCACGCACCTATTGGAGAGCGGTGGGGGCCTGTCCCCTGCCAAAACCTGGCAAGGAGGAGGGTGCACGCCACCGTAGGCATGTGCCCAAGTTGGAGGCACCTAGGAGTCCTTGTTGGATAAGGACTCCATCTCCTTTTTGGATTCCAATTAGAGTTCTTCTAAGAACCAACTTTGACTGGTCTTAGGCGCCCTCTAAGGAGGAATCCAGGGGACTCTATTTCCACCAATCAGATTTAGATCTGATTTCACAAAGGGTTGTGTTTGGTTGGGAAGAAGAGGAGTTGGATCACAGCTAGTCTATAAATAAGACCCTATACCCAACTAAGATTGACATGAGATTGAAGCTAAGAGTTTCCATATGCCCCAAGGCTGCCTCTCCCCTCCTACTCCCCGCCAAACCACCTTCTCCCCTTGCTCTCCACGTCCAAACACCTAGGAGTCCTTGTTGGATAAGGACTCCATCTCCTTTTTGGATTCCAATTAGAGTTCTTCTAAGAACCAACTTTGACTGGTCTTAGGCGCCCTCTAAGCAGGAATCCAGGGGACTCTATTTCCACCAATCAGATTTAGATCTGATTTCACAAAGGGTTGTGTTTGGTTGGGAAGAAGAGGAGTTGGATCACAGCTAGTCTATAAATAAGACCCTATACCCAACTAAGATTGACATGAGATTGAAGCTAAGAGTTTCCATATGCCCCAAGGCTGCCTCTCCCCTCCTACTCCCCGCCAAACCACCTTCTCCCCTTGCTCTCCACGTCCAAATGGTGTTTTGGATTTTTGTTAGTGCGATTCAAGCAAGAGAAAGGCGATCAAAAGCAAGAAGGCTGCGCTGTTGCAAAGGACGACTGCTGATCTTCAAAAGGAGTTTTGAAGATCCTCCAGATTAGATCGAGATCTAATTTTTGAAGACATGATAAAGAAGAAGAGGATCTCGAGATCTAGCCTGAGTGAATACCGGTAGAGGCCAGGCGCTTGCGTGGCTAGATTCAGAACCTTCCACTGCATACAGGATCATCAATAGGGTAATAGGATTACCCAAATCAGGTAAATTAAATTTAATTTAATTTATTCTTATTTATTTTATTTATTAAAATAATAAGAATCAGATCTGAAACATCCTAGATCTGACACAGATCAAAGAGAAAAATTTTAAAATATATCTCTTGATCTGATCAGATCTGAATGAACCTGGATCAGAAAATCAGGATTTTCCTTCATCATGTACTATGAAGAAGCGATTATACACTAACCTTCTGGATCAATCACCATCCTTAAGACGATCCTACGGTCAGGAGCTTTTTATGAGTTAATAAATGAAAATTCATGTCTTAAATTTTTAATTCTTGAAAATATGAATTATCATTACCATTAACTCAAGGGATGTATCACAGACACTAAATACACATTTATGATAGAAAATAATATATTTTATTATTTATAATCAAAATTATAATTTTGCCCCTAGAAATGTATTACAAGTGTCAGCCAATTCTGGCTTCTAGGGCACACATATCTAACAAACTCCCACTTGACCTAAAGCCAATTGGCTGCAAATCTAAGTCCCATCTTCTCAAGGTGGTGTGGTCCCACCAACTGACAGTAATTAATGATGGGTTAGCCAATGAGTGAACAATTCTTGTTCAATGATTCTCTAATCATGGTGCACCCAAACTTGGTCTCTAATTTATGAATCTCACCATGCCTAAAATGTTGATCCGCTCCTTAGTTAAGTCAGACCCACCATTTGCATAGATTAGATTCTTAAATGAGTCTCTCACTGTATCCAGAATATTGAGCCCAATCCATCCTCCAGCCCATAGCATCCAATGCCTAATAGACATGGTTGCATCTTCCCGGTGCAACTGAGCCACTATAACCAGTCAAGAATAATCAACCACGAGAAGGGCCTGCATATCTACAATGGTGGAAGACCTTAGACTTAATCTTTTCTTAGGAAGATTTGATTTAGGTATCATTAAACTAGACTTGACAAAGTCATAACCATTATGACAACCTAGTGGCATGGGTTAGCCTGGATTATTGACCACCTTAGATCAGAACTGAGGCAACAAACATGGCCAGGTAAGTGAGACCGATGGAAGGGATATGCCATTAACTTGACAAGAATGTATTTGAGTCAAGTAGCTCCTAATTAAAAATCAGTCGATCGTATCTGCTAGACTTACCTTAGACACCAAATTGTTGAGCCAGACTCAATCGAGTTAGCCAACAATCCAGACTCTAACCACTAAGCCTAATTAGGTCTTAGCTTGATTGGTCACTCACGTGACTTGATCTTGACCCAGACTTAATCCTATTAGGCTGGTCAATTTAAGCATTGTTGATCCCAGCTAACCAACTCTTGATTCAATTTGATCAACCGCTTAGACCTAATTGAGCTACCCAAGCCCGAACCCAATATTATGAATATGTCTTAGATCTAAAAATTCTTAATTTTAGACCTAATATGTTTCATATTCTTAATTCATAATTAAGTTTAGAGTTCATAAACAAAACATGTAAATAAGATCCTAGGATTTCAGGATCTAGGATTTTGCAGAAAATAAGTTTTTAATTTTTGATTAAGGACGAACATGCAGCACCCCTACACATCATAAGAACACCCCATCGAATGGAAGGAGAGGGTCTTTAAACCCTACTTTGTTCTTATGACTGGACGGCCAAAGATAATGCCTTAATCAAAAATACAACTAATCTACAAAACTAATTAGATCTAAGCGTATATCTCATATAAAAAATTGATCTAATTAAAATATATTTTGCATACATCCATGTGTCATATCATACATATTTTTTAGATCTAAATTATCTCATAATCATTTAAAAAATTAAATTTAAATTTGATCACATCAAATAAAATTTAATCTAGACCTTTTGTAGAACTATTTTACAACTAATCTAAACATGCAACTATCATATCTCATTTGAACAAATTAATTTTAATTTATTTTTTATTTTTAGATTTGATTATAACATTTATAAGATAAAAAAATAGTAAATAAATAAATTTCAAAATTATAATTAATCAAATAAAAATTATGATTATACTAGACTACACATAGAATAATTCTATTTCTAGTCTAGTTATGTATCTCATATATTTTAGATCTAGATTAATTAATTTTAGTTTTTTAATTTTTTAATTTTAGATCTAATCACATCTCATGTGATATATAAAATTACTTATCAGATTAAATTAGATCTAAATAAATTTTATGCAACCTGGCTCTGAGATCAGTTGAAGGAAAAATCAGATTTTTTGGATCAGATTTGTTCAAATCTGATTGGATCGAGAGGCATATTTCAAAAAAAATTTTTTAGATCCAAATCAGATCTGATATTTTTTAGATCTAATTTTATGATCTAATAAATAAAATAAAATAAATTAAATTAAATCTAAATTAATGTTACCTTATTTGGGTAATCTGATTACCCTGTGATGATCCTGTACTTTCTTGAGGTTCTGAAAGTAGCCACGCAATTGTCTGGCCTCTATCGATATCCACTCGGGTAGGATCTAGAGATCTTCTTCTTCTCTTTTTTTTCTCCAAAAATCAAATCTAAATCTAATTTTGAAGATCTTCAAAACTTCTTTTGAAGATGTGCTGCTGTCTCTTGTAGCAGGGCTACCTTCTTGTTTTCCTGTCGCCTTTAGATTGCTTGAATCGCACCAAACTCATGCCCAACTACTTTTGGGTGTGGAGAGGAGAGAGAAGACCAGTAGATGGGATGGAGAAAGAGTGGGAGAGAGATTGTGACATTGGCAGAAGACTAGCTCTCTCAAAGTTGGCACAAATAGGATTTATATAGACCCTATCTATGCCATGCAGTGCCACATCATCCCGATCAATCACGGCCTTTTGTGCAATCAGATCTAAATCTAATTGATGGAACGACATCATCTGATACAATTAGATTAGAGTTCCTCTCAAACCACCTTAGATGGTGCCAAGACTGATTAAAGAAGAGTCTTTGGCGCCACCTAGGTTGAGTCCATCAAGCAACCTGGAGTCCCATGTTTATCCACATGGGACGCACACCATCCTAGGTGTGTGCCCTCCATCTGCCTACCAAATGGTAGATGGACTTGGTCAATAAGTCTCTCCTATGGTTGCATGACACATGGACAGATGTCCAAGGGTCAAAGGTTAATGTTTGACCAAATTCAAAGAACAAAAATTAGCAGGTGATAGAAAATGCTAGGTGTTGTCTCAAATTTATCTCATAAATTAAGACAATCTTTTTCTGACCTGAACAAGCTCCAGTCAGATGAAGTAAAGGTACCTGAGTGAGCACAAACATATTTGACTTAGTCGAGACAACTTTTAATGATAGAAAAAGGAGAACATTAGGTTCAATCATGTGCTAGCATGATTTTCTTGAACCTAATTGAATCTAATTCAAATCAATTGAGCTGGATTAGTCCAATTGATGATATCCAAATCCAAACCCTTGTTTGTGTGATCCAGTTAGGATCAGTTCTGTATGGTAATGAAATATGTCATGATTTTCATCATCGACATCATCAAAACTTCTTTCGATGGATCAAAACTCTTCTGATTCAGATAACTGGAATGATCGATAATCTAAATCATTCTAATTGCTCCCAAAATCCACCAGTGACACCTAACAGTATATGATGGTAATCCACCAAAATTGAAAATGAACCTCTCGGTGCAACTACCTATATGATCAAGTTCATCTATCTTGAGCCCCGATCAGATTAGGGTTATGGTGTACTCGTCAAACCCTAATTTCTATCATATGATTTAATCATTCGATTCAAGTCCGATGTGAAAATCATCATAGGGCTACTCCTCATCTACCGAGGTAGATAGATTCCCTCTTAGTGCAATTCAATTCCTACAATGAACATGCTATAGCCAACATACACCTCAGGATTCTAAATGGCTAAGAGATCGAGTCATGGTGTAGTCAAACTATGACATCCTCAAGGTGAACTACCGATGCACCTCAGGTTAAAGAACCAGATACACCACTGTAGCTTTGAGTCAGTCATCGATGAGAAGGTAGACTTCCTTATGACTACTCGAGGTGGTCACGCTCAGTGTCGTCATTCTCTAACGAGTACCTGTACTGTTACTTTGGTGTCTCTACACTGTAGACTCAAGACTCATCTACTATGAAGAAGTGATTATACACTAACCTTCTGGATCAATCACCATCCTCATGACGATCCTATGGTCAGGAGCTTTTTATTAGTTAATAAATAAAAATTTATGTCTTAAATTTTCAACTCTTGAAAATATGAATTATAATTACCATTAACTCAAGGGATGTATCACAGACACTAAATACACATTTATGATAGAAAATAATCCAATTTATTATTTATAGTCAAAATTATAATTTTGTCCTAGAAGTGTATTACAAGTGTCAGGCAATTCTGACTTCTAGGGCACACATATCTAACAGTATGCCTAGGAAGGCGTGCACCCCATGAGGATCACACTTGGAGTTCCATACAAATGGGACTTTAGATTGCTTCATGATTTCAAATTAGGTGGCTCCAAGGAGTCCTATTTGACCAGTCTTGGCATAACCTAAGGAGGTTTATGAGAGACTCTAATCTGATTGGATCAGATGATGTCAACCCACCAATCAGATTTAGATCTTCTTGCACAAAGAGTCATGATTGGCCGGGATGATGTGGCACTGCATGGTGCAGCAGGATCTATATAAACCCTTTCTGCGCCTAGAATTGAGAGCTTTGCCCTTTGCCCATGCCACCAAGCTTCTCTCCCTCCATCTTCATGCAACCTTTAGGTCCTCTCTCTCCAATCCATGTCCAAGAGTTCTTGGGCTCGAGTTTGGTACGATCCAAGCAAGAGAAAGGCAACAAGAAAGGAAGAAGGCAACACTGCTGCAAGAGACAACGGCTGTTCTTCAAAAGTTATTTTGAAGACCTTCAAGATTAGATCCAAATCTGATTTTTGAAGGATACATTGAGAAGGAGAAGATCTCTAAATTCTGTCCAAGTGGATATCGGTAGAGGCCAGGCACTTGCATGACTATATCTAGAACCTCAAGCAAACATCGGGATCATCATAGGATAATAGGATTACCCATAACAAAGATATAATTTAATTTAATTTAATTTAATTTAATTTAATTTAATTTAATTTAATTTATTAGATTGATAAGATCAGATCTAAAGATTCTCATATCGATCTAAGAGAAAAAATTTTTAAAATATTCCTCTTGATCAAATCAGATCTGAATGAACCAGACTCGAGAAACAGGATTTTTCCTTCAAAATTTTCATGCCAACTCACATTAGATTTTCCATCCTAAATATTCCATATAATGCTGTACAAAATAGGATCGATCATATAATTAAAATGATCAATCATCAGGATCACTCTAATTGCTCTCAAAATCAACCAGTGACACCTAGCAGCATATAGTGCTAATCCATCAAAATTGAAAGCGAACCTCTCGGTGCAGCTATCTGTGTAAATCAATTCTACTATCATGAGTCCCGACAGAATTAGGGTTTAAGGTAAACTCATCAAAACCAAATATCTATCATATGAATGAATCATTCAATTTGAGTCTGATGTGAAATCCTAATAGAAAACACTTTTCTATTATATCATACTATTATGGCCATGATCATCATAGGACTACTACACTATCAAGGTTGATAGATCCCATCTTGATGAAATCCAGTTCCTATAATGAACATGCTATAGCCAACATACATCTTAGAATTCTGAATGGCTAGGAGATC
>QRFJ01002994.1:42288-131828 GCA_006176705.1 Cocos nucifera | reverse complement strand
AAATAAAATCTGAATAAATTAAATTTAATTTAATTTACCTTGATATGGGTAATCCTATTACCTGTTGATGATCCTGTATGCAGCGGAAGGTTCTGGATCTAGCCACGCAAGTGTCTGACCTCTACTGGTATCCACTTAGGCTGGATCTAGAGATCCTCTTCTTCTCTATCACATCTCCAAAAATTAGAACTGGATCTAATCTGGAGGATCTTCAAAACTCCTTTTGAAGATCAGCAATCGTCCTTTGCAGCAGTGCAGCCTCCTAGCTTTCAATCGCCTTTCTTTGATCTGGATCGCAGCAACCAAAAATCCAAAACTCCTTTTAGATGTGGAGAGGAAGGGGATAAGGTGGTTTGGCATGGAGGAAGAGGGGAGAGGCAGCCTTGGGCATGGGGAATTGTGATTCAATCATCATCTTAGTTTGAGTTGGGTGCAGGGTCTTATTTATAGACTAAGCGTGATCCAACTCCTCCTCTTCCCAACCAATCACAACCCTTTGCGAAATCAGATCTAAATCTGATTAGTGGGAATAGAGTCCCTCGGATTCCTCCTTAGAGGGTGCCTAAGACCAATCAAAGTTGGTTCTTAGGAGAACTCTAATTGGATTCCAAAAAGGAGATGGAGTCCCTGTCCAGCAGGGACTCCTAGGCGCCTCCAACTTGGGCACATGCTAAGGGTGGTGTGCACCCTCTTTCTTACCAGGTTCTAGCAGGAGGATAGGCCCCCACTAGCTCTCCAATAGGTGCATGACATGTGGTCAAAAGTCAAAGTATCAATGGTCAACATTTGACCCGTCAAAGGTAGACTTTTGACTAAAGTCAAAAAACAAGAAATGATAGGTGATCAAAAATGGCAGGTAATGTCTTACAAAATAAGACAACCTTTTTTGACTTGGACAACCTCCAGTCAGACCATATGAAGGCCTCTGATTGAGTACAAATTCCTTTGGCTCAGTCAGGACAACTTATTTATGATAGAAAAAGAAGAACGTTAGGTTCAATCGAGTGCTAGCACGATTTCCTTGAACCTAATTGAATCTCATTCAGATCAATTGAACTGGATCAGTTCAATTGATGATCACCAGATTCAACCCCTTGTTTGTGTGACCTAGTTAGATTCAGTTCTGTATGGTAATGGGATATATCATGATCCCTATCATCGACATCATCAAAACTCCTTTTGATGGATCAGAACTCTTCTGATTCGAATAGCTGGAATGATCGATCATCTAAATCATTCTAATTGCTCCCAAAATCCATCAGTGACACCTAGCAGTATATGGTGGCAACCCATCAGAGCTGAATGCGAACCTCTTGGTGCAGCTACCTATGTGATCAAGTCCTTTTATCTTGAGCCCCGATCAGATTAGAGTTAAGGTAAACTGGTCAAACCCTAGTTTCTATCATATGATGTAATCATTCGATTTAAGTTCGATGTGAAAATCTAAATAGAAACTCTTTCTATTATTTCACTCTGCCATGGCCATTGACTTTTGGACTTGATTCTCATGATCTTCATAGGGCTGCTCCTCTACCACCGAGGTAGATAGATTCCATCTTGATGTAATCCAGTTCCTACAATGAACATGCTATAGGCAACATACACCTTAGGGTTCCGAATGGCTAGGAGATTGAGTAATGGTGTAGTCAAACTATAACACCCTCAAGGTGAACTATCGATGCACCTTAGGTCAAAGAACCAGACACACTACTACAGCATTGAGTCAATCATTGACGAGAAGTTAGACTCCCTAATGACTACTCAAAGTGGTCACGCTCAGTGCCCTCATTCTCTAACAAGTACTTGTACTCTCGCTCCGGTGTCTCCACACCGTAGACTTAACACTCATCTACTAAAGAGAAGCGATTGTACACCAACCTTTTAGATCAATCACCATCCTTGTGATGATCCTATGGTCGGGAGCATTTTATGAGTTAACAATGATTATTCATGTCTTAAATTTTTAACTCTTGAAAATATGAATTATCATTACCATTAACTCAAAGGATGTATCACAAACACATATGTGATAGAAAATAACCCATTTTATTGATATTAGTTAAAATTACAATTTTGCCCCTAAAAGTGTATTACAAGTGTCAACCAATTCTGGCTTCTAGAGCACATATATCTAACAGCTCCTATAGAAAAAACTTGATCTATGATACTCCCGACTGCTAGAGAAATCCTGATGCTCCCTGAGACCCCCTGACTCTTTCTGAGACCTACATCTAGTCTTCTTAAGATACCACTGATACTCTCTGCTGAGATACACTCCTCGGCTGTTGCACCACCGAGCCTCTCTTAACCCTTTGCCTCCAGAGTAGTGCTCCTGCAGCACTCCAGCACTCCCTGACTCATCTTTATACTGCTCTACGGTCGTCCAGCCCTGATCTGATGGACGTCCATGGATCATCCATCTCCACCACTACCAAGGCTCCACAAATTGATGCTCTGGTCGAACCATTGAATACATCTCTAACTACTTCCCTGCCTTCCAGACACCGAAGGATGTATAGTTGCTTCTTCAGCCTTCCTTCGACCGTTACCCCTTGAGAAACCTCTCTTCAACAGCCCTATACTGCCGATCTTCCTAGAGAATCCTGATGCTCTCTACTGAGATATCTTCCTCGGCTACTACATCATCGAGCCTCTCTCAGCCCTGCATCTTCAGAAAAGTGCTACTGCAGCACTCCAGCGCTCTCTACCTATCATATAACCATCATACACCTTGGCCTTTCCACCAAGACCAATCAGCAAATCATGCACCAAATCCTTCTATCCCAGGAAAATCCCATCCCGTTAATCATCTCAACCTCCACCTTCAACTCGCTGCTCCCGATTGGCCAAGCCACAGCAATAACAAAGATAGATTTAAGACATACCTTAGAATCTTTATGCAGATTTTTGATTTCACCTTATACGACTTCTCCTTCCCTTCCATGCACCATCAGACTCTGAAACCTGGCTCCTTCCACATACCATCAGGCTCTGAAACCTAGCATTGATATCATATTACCGTTCACAACATCCCAGGCATCACCTAGCTCTGATACCAAATACCGTCCATAATGTCCCAGGCATCACTTAGCTCTGGTACCAAATTATAGACCCATGATATCGCTTGAACGCCAATCATCGTTGACATCATAAGCACCGATATCATGTTATGAAAGCTCCTGATCTTTAGCACGAACCTGAAGGAACCTGTGACGTTCTCTATGGATAGCAAACCATAGATCCAACACCTAGATCTATGCTGGGGCACCTCCCTCCTTGGGGTTGATGGGGGCACTCCCTCTCTCTAGGTCTTCTTCAAGAACCTAGGGCAACTGCACTAGAGAGAAGAGAAGTAGAGAGTTGAGGGAGAAAAGGTCTATATTGATTTTAACCATGAAAATTCTAATACAACCTATGTTTTTATACATAGCCATTAGGTCCGACCAAAAACCTCTCCAGCTAACCCAATACATGAAAGCACTCACCGAGCCCATGTACACCCATGTCTTCCATGCTCTCATCCTCTGGATCTTGACCTCATCCATACATAAATTAGCTACCTCAAGACCTCTTAAACCATGCCTTAAGTCCCCTAGGATCAACCTAGACCCTAGCCCAAAATAGACCCTCACGTAACTCTGCCTGTGCATTGAGCCAGCTCAGTCTCAACATTTTGTTGGCTAAGTTCCACTGGCTCGACTCAATCTAAAAATGAGTCGGCCCAATTCTATGTCGTGCCATCAGTTTCGAATGTGCAGCACTCTATTTTGCCTATGCACTGAGACTTAGCCGACCTAGTTTTGGACTGAACCAGCTAATCTACAAAAATTCTTCTTTCTACAGTCTTGATTCTCTGACTTCGATTTCGTGCTTCACCTTGAATCCTAGATCTTCGAAGCACCAACCAAGCCCTTGGAATCCCCAAAGCCAATCCCCTGACTCCTCTCGTGGCCTCCTAAGGCTTGGGAGCACCATAAATCCTCATAGAGAAACCATTATTGATCAAGTTATATATGGAATTCTAGTAGGACTAGGATTCCATCCTTGTGCCATCTAACCCCCAATGCCCTCCTCTCTCCCTTCTTATAGTTTTGTGTGACAAAACTCTCATGCCCAGCTTTCTCACACATGCCCACCCTCTCTCTCCCACTCCTATTAGGTAGTTAGGTGTGGACCAAGTTAAAAGGGGGAAGTTGTTTTGGTTTCAAATTCTATGAGATAGAGTTTTAAGAAACCAAAATTCCTTCTTTCCTATGCTGCCCAACTTCTAGATTTTCTCTAGAATTTTTAGTGAAAAGAGGAGACTTTTTATGCAATAATTCAAGGTGGTTGATGCCTAAAACAAAGGAGGGGGCACCCAAGTGTTGGGTGCCCCAACTACTTGCCATTTGTATTCTTACCTTGTGTAGGAATTTGACCCAACAAAGACTCTTCCACATCTCTTTATAAGGAGGTCTTTTTGCACTAATTTTTACACTGATTATAGATCATTGAGAGGGCTCTTGGGTGTGTAAAAATCAAATAGAGAAACCCTTGGGCCATGTGGATTTTATAGACACCAATCTAGGTATCTAGGTGAGAGAAAGGAGAAGAAGAAGAGGGTCTCCTTCTAGGGTCTTTTGCTCTTCCTTTCTTCTCCTCTTCATAGAGATTTTTGAGTATTATTTCAGATTGCAAGTCTCTTCCCTTTCTTTTATTTTTTTGGAGTGTTCAGGTATTGAAGAAGGATGTTTTGGATCAACTGTCGAAGAAGGATCAGCAGAGTACTAGCATACTATGCTGATTTCCTGCATTGGACTACTGATCAAGGTTCGTGGGCTCGTGTGGACATCTCTTAGAGGCCGAACGTGTATGCATCTCCGAGCTTCATCCTTCAGCCTAGATCAGTAAGTTAGAATGTCTAACTTATGAGGATCGATGGTGCTCCCAAACCATGGAAGGCCATGGGAGGAGCCAGGGTGTTAGCTCTAGGGATTCTAGGGGCTTTGTTGGTGCTTCGGATATCTAAGATTCAAGATGAAGCAAGAAACCAAAGCCAGGGAATCAAAACTATAGTAAAAGATCATTTTGTTGGGAATATGCACTCTTTCCACATGGATCGACATGGCTGCTAGTGATCAACCAAGCAACAAAGAAAAACCTCTTAGAGAGTACTACGGAAGCACGATCAAATAATTCAAGGAATAGAGAAGAAGAGATTTGTAGAAGAAAAGAGCTTTTATTAGGTATTTCTCAGCCTCTACAATCTTGACCTATTTTCAGTATATATACTTTACAAAGGATCAAGTCCAAGCTTATAGAAAAACTCTCCAAACCCAAACAATCCACATACACAAAATAATAATCTATGAAAACTGAATCGGCCAAGTTTCAGACTGAGCTGACTAACCTGTGATTGGGTCAGCTCAGTCTTACACTGAGTCAATCTATTTGTGTACCATATCTGCAGTCCCAAAAATACTGCTCTCTATCTAGATTTTTCTCTGAGACTTAGCCGACCCAGTCTTGGATTGAGCCAGCCCAGTTTCTAACTTAGTCGGCTCAGTCTCAGGGTGAGCCGACCCAGTTTTTGAACTTTGCTAGGAGAGCAGATTTCTATTCTGACTCGCTTCCATCTTCTCATGATCTATATTTTCATGTTTCTAAGACTTGGGAGTGCCACTTCTAAGTTCACATTCTCTACTTTGGTGCTTTCAAGTCCTTGTAAACTCATTTCCTCTCAACAGACCCTTTTGTGCCACACATCTATAAAAGCTATCTCTAAGGAGTACCTTCGTAAGTGCATCAGACTGATTCTCCTTGGTACGGACCTTCATCAGTTCCACTTCACCTTTCTTTACTAGCTCTCCGATCCTGTGGTACCTCACGTCTATATGCTTTGTGCGCGCATGATAGATTGGATTCTTTGCTGACAGCAAATCACTCTTACTATCGCTGAACAGTATAACCTTGCTCTGCTCCACCCCCAACTCATCAATCAGCCTCCTAAGCCAAAGGACTTCCTTTGTAGCCTCCGTTATCCCAATAAACTAGGCCTCTATGGTAGATAAGGCCATTTGGCTAAAGGGTTGATCTCCAAGACAGCGGTCCACCATATACGCAGAAGAGGTATCCATTAGTAGACATCCTGGTATCAAGATCACCAGCATAATTTGCATTAACAAATCCTTCTAGAGGATATGAACCTTCACACATATTCATAGATTGTTCTCCAAATCCTCCCGACTGCCCACAAAACATCAAACCATAATCCCTTGTTCCATGCAGATATCTCAATATCCATTTCAATGCTTTCCAGTGTTCCTTCCTAGGGTTAGCCATGTATCTACTAACCGTGCTCACTGCATGTGTTATATCTGGTCTACAATACAACATAGAATACATCACACTGCCTACAGCATTTGCATAAGGGACTCGTTCCATGTACTCTCTGTCCTCTTCTGACTAGGGACATTATAACTTGGAGAGAGATATATGGCTCGATAATGGCATCTCTATAGGTTTGGCCTTCTCCATTCTAAACCACTCCAGAACCTTTTGGACATACTTTTCTTGTGACAAATGAAGCACTCTTTTGCACCTGTCTTTGCAAATCTCCATTCCAAGGATTTTCTCAGCTGGACTCAAATCCTTCATCTCAAACTCAGATGATAATACCCTTTTCAACCCTTTCACAACATCCATGCTTCTAATAGCTATTAGTATATCATCTACATATAAGAATAGGTATAGAGCATCCTCCACATCTACATCCTTGACTTAGACACAGCAACCATGTTCACATCTACCGAAACTTAGGCTCAAGACAAAGCTATCAAACCTCCGATACCACTGACGAGGGGATTGTTTCAAGCCATACGAAGACTTCCTGAGTAAACACACCTTTTCTTCCTGTCCCATCTCCATGAAACCATCTAGCTGCTTCATGTAGATTCTTTCCTCCAAAGTCCCATGAAGGAAGGTCATCTTCACGTCCATCTATTCCAATTCTATATTGATTTCAACCTTTTAAAATCCTAATACAACCTACATATTTATACAAAGCCATTAGGCCCGACCAAAAACTCCCTAGCTAACCCAATACATGAAAGAACTCATCGAGCCCATGTATATCCATATCTCCTATGCTCTCATCCTCTGGATCTAAACTCGACCCATACATGAATTAGCCATCTTATGACCTCTCAAACCAGGCCATAAGATCCCTAGGATCAACTTAGACCCTAGCCCAAAATAGACCCTCGCATAACTCTACCCACGCACTGAGCAGCTCAGTCTTAGCACTGAACCGGCTAAGTTCCACTGGGTTGGAGTGAGTCGGCCCAGTTCTATGTCATGCCAGCAGTCCTGAATGCTCAGCTCTCTATTTTGCCTGTGCATCGAGACTAAGCCGACCTAATTTTGGATTGAGCTGACTAACCTACAGAAAATCTTCTTTCTGCAGTCTTGATTCTCTAACTTTAGTTTCTATTCACTGGTCAGTTTCGAAACACTAACCAAGCTCAGATCCTTGGACCAACCCCTGACTCTCTGATAAGTATAATAAATTCACCAATAAAAGTATTAATTTATCAATTAATTTGATATTAATTTTTAAGAATTAATAATTAATTTATATATAATTTTTGAAAAATTCATATTTTTATTAATTAAAAAATTAATCAAAAATTAATAAAAATTAATAAAAATTAATAAAAATTAAAAAATAAAATTTTATTATCAATAGAAAGATCTCATTTTTTCTGATCACAACGAAATAAATTTTAAATAAAACGGAGCTAAAATGAAAAAGATATGAATTTTTAAAAATATAAAATAAATAAAAATTAAATAAAAAAGAAAACGGCTCAGCCGGCTCCGCAAGCCGAGCCACCAAGCCAAGCCGAGCCATCAAGCCGACTCAGCCGTTGAAGCCATCAGCCGGTCCACGATCCAGGCGTGGACCGCCAGCTCAGCAAATTCCGGCGAATCAGAGATTGCCACGTGGTGGACCTAGACCCCTTAAGGGTCTACAGAAATTTATCGCGGCTCACAAGGGTAATTCAGTCTTTTCGTCCGACAACAGCGGCGCTGATTGGTTGCGGTGTGCGGTGCGGCCGGTCCACGCGGTCCATGGGAACAGTTATTGCGCGATCGGACGGATGTGGTTGTTTGCGGTCAGGATCGGACGGCTGTGGTTGCTTCCGAATTTTATTCAGATACAAACATCACGCGGATCACCATCGGACGGCAGCGCTCGATCCAGGCGATGATCCGACGGTCCAGAACGCTGCCGGCGGCGATCAAGACTCCCGAAGCGCGATTTGCGGCCAGATTTCCTCGATCAAGCGCGATCCAACGGCCAGAATTTAATCCGACCCGATCTGAGCTTATCTGCATCCGATTTTGATGATTTTTGGACCGTTGGATTCCTGTTGAACGGCTGGATTTTATCAGATTTAGCAGAGTCATATCAGAGCTATTTTGATTCAAATTTTATCCGAATTTCTTTGTATTTTTATGATTACAAAGGCTATTAGTCCCATATTGCCTTTAGAAAAAATATCCAGCCCTCCTAGCTCTATAAAAAGGACCCCAGGCCATCAGAAATCAATATCTCCGATCAAGGTGAAGCTTTGGTACAGGGCGAAGCCAGGCTATGGGTTAAAGGCTGCTTCGAAGCAACGGGTGCCGAGAAGAAGAGCCGAGCTTCTACACCATCTTTCTGCCAATGCCGATCCAAGATCAGAGATCAGGCTATTTTATTTTATTTCTTTTCTTTTTAAATTTTATGTATTTAAATTCTAAAATTTTAAGTTAATAAAAATTTTATTTTTGCATTTTAATTTCTTGCTTTTTATTTTTATTGTAATTTAATTTCTGCACTTTAAATTATTGCTTTGCAAGTAGATGCTAAGATCTAACTAGTAGATCTTAGTACCAAGTTTAAATTCCTGCATCTTTTAATTTTTGCTTTTTATTTTCCGACTTCACTTTTGATTCTCAAAACTCAAATCCTTTTCTTCTTTTTCTTTTCAAAAATCAAAGATTTCAAATCTAAAAACACTACCTTCCCTGTGGATTCGACCCGACTCACTACTATCTACGCATTTTCAATGATTTTAAGAAGTCGGATTAAACTGATAAACACGGTGTCTTAACGACAGCATCGCGTCCCTATCAAGTTTTTGGCGCCGTTGCCGGGGAAGGCACGGATATTAAATTTTTGATCTCTTTGATTTTTCTATAAATAAATTATAAATAAAATTTTTATTTTCTTACTAATTTTTTTTATTATTTTGCAGGAAAAGAAAAAAAGAACAAAAAGAATCAGAAGTTTTGCCTGGTGAGATCAATCCTAACCCTAGTTCTCTTTTCTTTTTATTTTATTTATTTATTTATTTTATTTTTAAATTAATTTAAAAAAATATCCATTTAAACCTAATTAAAAGCCTCATGATAAGATTAGAAATCCTAACTGTTTAGAGCATGCATCATATTAGTTTTATTTTTATCTTTATTTTTATTTTTATTTTTTTTGGTGATTGCTGGAAGCAAGGTAAGCCTTTCAGAATTCAATTAGTTGCATGCATCTAGTTTAAATTGCATAAAACCCTTTGATTGAATTTTTTTTTTTTCGTGCATATTCATATTAAATCAAATTAAGGGCACAACCCAATTAAACAAGATAAGGTGGGGATTTGATCACCCTTCCTTAGCCCACAAACAACCAACCAGCATCCTGCATTGACCTAAGCCTTTAATTTTAAAATCAATTAGACATCAACCCTAGGAACTCGAGCTCAATAGGACAAGGAATCCTAAGAGTTGAACCGGGTTAGGATAAGTCAATTTGACTGGTGTCTAGGAAAGTGGTTCAGGGACGACTGGGCCCGAAGGAAGGTGGTTTCTAATTGGTTCCGTTCGCTTACCTGGCCAAGCACAATTGGTGTCTAAGGCAAGCAACGGGGGGACTCCCACCGACCTTACACTTACCTGGCTAGTTGATTGGCTAATCCTACACTTGGAGGGCTTGAAGGTGACCTTGGCAGTTAGGAGCTGTCTAGATCTAGGATAACCCTTAGTCAGGATTGATTGACCAACTTGATTGCTAACCAACATCAAACCTAATTAAACCTTAATTCTTCTCTTCTCTTCTTAGTTCTAGGACTCCTTAGGACCTCTTCTTTAGAACTCTTCTTTCTTTCTTTTTCTTACTCCTCTAAAAATAAAATAAAAATAAAATAAAATAAAAATTAAACTAACTAAAAATTAATAATTAAATTAAATTAAAATAAATTAAAATTAATAAATAAAAATAATTAAAAAAAATTAATTTTTAATATAATAAAATAATAATAATAATAATAAATAAAAAAAATATTCTAAAAATTTTTAAACCATACATTAGGGTTACACTAATACATGCATGGTAGGAAATCGCTTTTTCTGATTTAGTTGAACTTAATTGAATGGTTGATTCACATTAAACATAATAATCAAATGGCTAATATAAATCTAATAGTCCAAAAATTAGATAAAGTTGACCTTCTTGATCAGAAAATAGATCAACTCCTAACCCTAGGTCAACAATCTTCTAATTATCAGGAGAAGTTATTCAATCTGTGCTAGTCCAACCCATCATGTAAGTAAATATCCTATGACTGCACAGTTTCCATATTTTATCCAAGAACAAGTTCAAGCTACTCAAGGATACTCCAAATTGATTAATGACCCATTTTCAAATTCATATAATTCAGATTGGAGTAACTTTAATTTTTCTTGGACATCCCAACAGACTCAGGCTCAGACCCAAATTTCACTTGAGCAAAATTATCAAAATTATGCCTATAATAATGGTCAGCCTAGTCAGTTTAACCAGCCATCATATTATAATCAGCCTTCATACCCACCTCCTCAACAGACCAATCTAGCTGATGATAGATTTAACCAACTTCAACAATTAATTCTAACTCAACAGCAATCTATCGCCAGACTAGAAGCTCAAATAGGACAATTAGTTGAGTCTAACATGAGGAGAGAACTAGATCAACTACCGAACCTACCAATTTCAAATAACCCATCTAATGACCACCAACCACCTGGATTAAATTATCAATCTAATGTTTCATCTAAGAATCCCCAATTTGAGAATACCAAAGTAATTCCTGAACTTAAAAGCTATAGGATTCTTATGGACCCATACCAAGACCAGGTGAGAGAGGCTAGTACTGATGCTAGCCAAAATAAAAATTTAGAGGAACTGGTTAGTACTGAGACTAACCACATAGAAGAACCCAAGCCAGGAATTAGTACTGATGCTAGTTCCAGTTTAAATGAGATAGAAATAAGGGAAAAGAGAATAGATGATTTACCCGAGACTTATAAACCTAATGTCCTATTCCCTTCAACCCTAGAAGCTGGTTCTTCTTATAAAAATCAAAAGGCATGTAATGAAATGTCAATGGAGTTGTTTAAGCAGGATCACATTAATTTACCTCCAGAATTAAAACCGCCTTTAGTCACCATTCCAGCACCCATTGAATCAAACTTAACTCCTAAAACTCCATTCATGAGCATTTTAGAAGAACAAATAGGAGAAATTCTTAATAAACATGGGTCTGAGAATGGAATCATAAATTATATCCCTAAAATTAACAAAGATTATATCAATAATGGGATTAAAAATCAACATCAACTTTCTGAGATTGGCAATCCAAAACCATTGGAATTTGTCAATCCAATATTCGACACAGGATAGTGAGCTACATTGTGTCTGGCTGAAGACGGTAAACTTAGCGCTTGTTGGGAGGCAACCCAATATTTAGTTTTTATCTAATTTATCTTTTTTTTTTCTTTTTAGGATAATTTGAATAAGTTGGAGGGAGAGCTCAAATTTTCAAAGGCATGTGCTGGACCAAAAAAAAAATAAAATAAATAAATAAATAAATAAATAAATAATAAAAAAATATATATATACTGAGTTAGGTGTATTCTTTCCATGTTCTTTATTACATCCTTTATTTTTTCTTCTCCATTGAGGACAATGTCGATTAAGTTGGGGGGAGGGAAAAATAAAAATTTTAAAATTTTAAGTCCTCGAAAAAGTTAGTATTTAGTATTTAGATACTTGATTATGCTTAAGAATCGAATAAAACTAAGCATTTTTAAAAGAAAATTGATACACAGATCAGAGAATCTGTGAGATATTGAGGAATCAAGTATTAAGAAAATTCAATAAAGAGTTAAGTCCAGAACATAAAAATTTTTTTCTTGGAGCATTTCTAATTATTTCTACTAGCATCAAAGAAAAGTCTACTTTTTATAGGCTTGTGTAGGGTAACTATACATTTCTTCATATAAAAATTTATTTTAATAAAATAGTTTCCAAGTACTTCTCACTGAGTAACCGGGCCTCTTTGCCTAAGCAAGCATTGAGTTTCGCGTCAAAAGGTGGGAAGGGCAAAGAAGCTCGTTGTAAAGCTAGTCTTAACTCGTAGCCTATTTGATTCGAGCTAGTAAGCCCGAGGGGTATTCTATACCTAGTGCCCTAAAGCCAACTGGTTTGGGAGTCATTGGCCCAAGACTCGCTACATGGATCAAATAGAAAGCTTAAGGAGTTAAGACACTCAATAGTGGTACAACGTTAAAAAAAAAAAAAAAAAAAAAAAAAAAAAAAGAAACATTGGTTTCCCACCGAGTAACCGGGTCCCGTTGCCTAAGTAAGCAATGATATTCGCATCAAAAAGTGGGCAATGTGAAAATAAAAATTAATAAATGAAGGATGGAAGTAGCAATACACCTGCCTATATGAAAGTTTAGACAAATCAGAGATAAAAGTGGAATAATTTAGAAAAAGTTCTGAAAAATTTAATGTTCTTTACTTAATTTTTCTATTGATAAGTATTAATACCCCAATGATATATCTCATTTAAGCTCTACTGAATATCAATGGCCATTTTGAAAATTGCTTAGGTAAAATTCGAAACTCTAAAGTTAAAAGGTATTTAAAACTAAATTCTTTCTTTACTCGAGGACGAGCAAAGCTTAAGTTGGGGGGTGTGATAAGCATCATAAATTCACCAATAAAAGTATTAATTTATTCAATTAATTTATATTAATTTTTAAGAATTAATAATCAATTTATATATAATTTTTGAAAAATTCATATTTTTATTAATTAAAAAATTAATTAAAAAATAATAAAAATAATAAAAATTAAAAAATAAAATTTTATTATCAATAGAAAGAGCTCATTTTTTTGATCACAACGAAATAAATTTCAAGTAAAACGGAGCTAAAATGAAAAAGATATGAATTTTTAAAAATATAAAATAAATAAAAATTAAATAAAAAAGAAAACGGCTCAGCCGGCTCCGCAAGCCGAGCCACCAAGCCAAGCCGAGCCATCAAGCCGACTCAGCCGTTGAAGCCATCAGCCGGTCCACGATCCAGGCGTGGACCGCCAGCTCAGCAAATTCCGGCGAATCAGAGATTGCCACGTGGTGGACCTAGACCCCTTAAGGGTCTACAGAAATTTATCGCGGCTCACAAGGGTAATTCAGTCTTTTCGTCCGACAACAGCGGCGCTGATTGGTTGCGGTGTGCGGTGCGGCCGGTCCACGCGGTCCATGGGAACAGTTATTGCGCGATCGGACGGATGTGGTTGTTTGCGGTCAGGATCGGACGGCTGTGGTTGCTTCCGAATTTTATTCAGATACAAACATCACGCGGATCACCATCGGACGGCAGCGCTCGATCCAGGCGATGATCCGACGGTCCAGAATGCTGCCGGCGGTGATCAAGACTCCCGAAGCGCGATTTGCGGCCAGATTTCCTCGATCAAGCGCGATCCAACGGCCAGAATTTAATCCGACCCGATCTGAGCTTATCTGCATCCGATTTTGATGATTTTTGGACCGTTGGATTCCTGTTGAACGGCTGGATTTTATCAGATTTATCAGAGTCATATCAGAGCTATTTTGATTCAAATTTTATCCAAATTTCTTTGTATTTTTATGATTACAAAGGCTATTAGTCCCATATTGCCTTTAGAAAAAATATCCAGCCCTCCTAGCTCTATAAAAAGGACCCCAGGCCATCAGAAATCAATATCTCCGATCAAGGTGAAGCTTTGGTACAGGGCGAAGCCAGGCTATGGGTTAAAGGCTGCTTCGAAGCAACGGGTGCCGAGAAGAAGAGCCGAGCTTCTACACCATCTTTCTGCCAATGCCGATCCAAGATCAGAGATCAGGCTATTTTATTTTATTTTATTCTTTTTAAATTTTATGTATTTAAATTTTGAAATTTCAGTTAATAAAAATTTTATTTTTGCATTTTAATTTCTTACTTTTTATTGTAATTTAATTTCTGCACTTTAAATTATTGCTTTACAAGTAGATGCTAAGATCTAACTAGTAGATCTTAGTACCAAGTTTAAATTCCTGCATCTTTTAATTTTCGCTTTTTATTTTCCGACTTCATTTTTGATTCTGAAAACTCAAATCCTTTTCTTCTTTTCTTTTCAAAAATCAAAGATTTCAAATCTAAAAAACTACCTTCCCTGTGGATTCGACCCGACTCACTACTATCTATATATTTTCAATAATTTTGAGAAGTCGGATTAAACTGATAAACATGGTGTCTTAACGACAGCATCGTGTCGCTATCACCTCCCTACAGTCTTGGAGCCTTTGGGATGACTGCCTCCACCGCTGAAGATTCCTTGTGTCGGACTTAGTAGGACTTCTCTAGAGATTTCTATACCAACACTCGCTGCAAGTCCTGACATGGTCTCCTCAGAACTACGTCTGTCCTCCTGCACATGTCGCTCTACCTGGAACTATGCATCTTTGACGCTCTGAACTCATGTCAATTTCCTCTCTAATTATGAAGCCACCTCTCTAGAGCTCCACCTATATCAAAAGTCCATCTGATGTCGCAGAAGTCAACTCTATGCCCAAGTCCCTCAAGACTAACCACTCAATATTGCACTACTGAGCCTGCCGTTGTACCTCGAACACCTTCGCTACCCCTTCGAATCCTCCACGCTCCATGGCCCTCTTTGAAGCTTTCTTGGATATCTCCACAACTCGTGGGCACCTCCAAAACCCAAGAGCTCATCCAACTCTTCTGAATCCAATGATTGAACCCTAGAGAATTCCACCCTAGTCCTTCACTTTTGCCCATACACCAGCCATCATTTCAGTTGCTCTCGAAGAACCATCCTCCATCTGAATCGCGACTCTTCCTGGTGCCCTATAGAAGAAACCTGATCCATGACACTCCCGACTATCTGAGATGCCTTTGGTGCTCCCTAAGACCCCCTTGCTCTTCCTAGGACCTACACCCGATCTTCCTAAGATACCACTGACACTCTCTATTGAGATACACTCCTTAGCTGCTGCATCGCCGAGCCTCTCTCAGCCCCATGCCTATAGGAAAGTGCTCCTGCAGCACTCCAGCACCCTCTGACTCATCCCTATGCCACTCTATAGCTGCCCAGCCCTAACCTACTAGATCTCCATGGATCATCCATCTCCATCATCCCCAAGGCTTTGTAAATCTATGATCTGGTTGAACCACTGAATACATCTCCGACTACTTCCCCACCTTTCTAATATCGAAGGATGTATATTCACTTCTTCAGTCTTTCTTCGATCATTATCCCTTCAAAAACCTCTCTTCAATAGCCCTACACTGCCCATTTTTCTAGAAAACCCGAATGCTCTCAACTAAGATACCTTCCTCAGCTGCTGCATCACTGAGCCTCTCTCAGCCTTGCATCTTCAAGGAAATGCTATTGCAGCACTCTAACACTCCCTGCCTGTCACATAACCATCATACACCCTAACCTTTTCTCCAAGATCGATCAGGAAATTATGCACCAAATCCTTCCACCCCGAGAAAATCCCTTCTCATTAATCCTCTCAACCTCCACCTTCAACTCACTGCTCCTGGTTGGCCAAATAATAGCAAAAATAAGATAATTTGAGACATACCATAGAATCCTTATGTAGATTTTTAATTTTACCTTGTATGACTTCTCCTTCCCTTCCATGCACCATCAAGCTCTGATACCATATTATCATCCACAATGTTCTAGGCATCACCTAGATCTGATACCAAATTGTAGACCAATGATATCACTCGAACGCCAATCATTCTTAACATCACAAGCACCGATATCATGTTGTGGAAGCTCCTAATCTTTAGCATGGACCTGAAGAAACCTCTGACGTTCTTTATGGGTAGCAAACCACTGATTCTCCACCTGGATCTATGGTGGGGTGCCTCCCTCCTTGGGCTTGAGGGAGATGCCCCCTTCTCTAGTGCTTCTTCAAGAACCCTAGGGCGACAATTCTAGAGAGAAGAGAAGAAGAGAGTTGATGGAGAAAAGGTCTGTATTAATTTCAACCTTTTAAAATCCTAATATAGTTTATGTATTTATACATAGCCATTAGGCCCGACCAAAATCTCCCCTGGCTAACCCAATACATGAAAGCACTCACTGAGCCCATGTACATCTATATCTCCCATGCTCTCATCCTCTAGATCTAGACCGGACCCATACATGAATTTGTCACCTTAAGACCTCTCAAACTAGGCCTTAAGACCCCTAGGATCTACCCAGACCCTAGCCTAAAATAGACCATCACATAACTATGCCCGCGCACTAAGCCAGCTTAGTCTCAGCACTGAGCGGCTAAGTTCCACTGGGTTGGCTCAGTACAAAACTGAGCCTACCGAGTTCTATGCCATGTCAGTAGTCCCGAATGCTCAGCTCTCTATTTTGCCTATGCACTGAGACTTAGCCGACCCAATTTTGGACAATGCCGGCTAACCTGTAGGAAATTTTCTTTCTGCAATATTGATTCTCTAGCTTTGGTTTCTTGCTTCACCTTATGTTCTAGATCTCTGAAGCACCAACTAAGCCCATGGAATCCTCGAAGCCAACACCTCGACTCCTCCCATGGCCTTCCAAGGCTTGGGAGCACCACATATCCTCATAAAAAGATAACAAGCAGATAAGTTAGACTATAGATCCTTTAGAGCTTAATTCATAGGATATCCTAAAGAGTCATTAGGATATTATATCTACATTCTAGAAGACAACAATGTGATTATAAGTTGGCATGCCATCTTTCTTGAAAAATAGTTTATTCAAGATGGTAGCATTGGAAAGCAGATCTAGCTCGAGGAGAAAGTCTCTCAAGAGCAATGAGCTAAAGACCCTATGGAATCAAATCAGGTTGAGCCAATACAATCACTACCTCCTCTACCTCGTAGATCGAAAAGTATTTTTCTAAAGGTAAAACTATATTTTCTGGGTCAGGTTCGTTCAAATCTGATATGATCAAGATGGATATTCCAAAAATTTTTCTCTTAGATTCAAATTAGATCTAAGACTCTTCAAATTTGATTTTATCAATCTAATAAAATAAAAATAAAAATAAATTAAATTAAATCTAATTTAATTGTACCTTGTTATGGGTAATCCTTTTACCCTGTGATGATCTCGATGTTTAGCTGAGGTTCTGGATGTAGCCACGCAAGCACCTGGCCTCTACCAGTATCTGCTCGGATAGAATCTAGAGATCTTCTCTTTCTCAATCTGTACTTCAAAGATTAGATCTGGATCTGATCTTGAAGGTCTTCAAAATACCTTTTGAAGATCGGGTGTTGCCTCTTGCAGCAGTGCTGCCTTCTTCTTTCTTGTCGCCTTTCTCTTGCTTGGATCACACCAAACTCGCGCCCAAAGCTTCATGGGCATGGAGAGGAGAGATAGGATCTGAAGGTGGCATGGAGAGGAAGGGAGAGAAGCCTTGTGGCATGGGCAAAGGATAGAGGATTTGAATCCTTGGTGCAGACAGGATTTATATAGACCCTGCTGCGCCATGTAGTGCCACATCATCTCGGCCAATCATGGCTCTTTGTGTAATCAGAGCTAAATCTGATTAGTGGAATGACATCATCTGATTCAATCAAATTAGAACCTCTCACAAACCTTCTTAGGTGGTGCCAGGACCGGTCAAAGAAGACTCTTTGGCACAACCTTAGTATGAAGCAACAAGCAACTGGAGTCCCATATGTATGGGACTCCAATCCTTATCCACTTTGGATGCATGCCTCCCTAGGCATGAAAACCTTGCCTTTCTACTATTTAGCAGGGGGACAAGGGTCAAAGCTCTCTCCTATGGGTGCATGACACATGAGCAGATGTCTAAGTGTCAAAGGTAAATATGTGACCAAAGTCTAAAGATAAGATTTAGCAAGTGACAAAAAATGGTAGGTGTTGTCTCAAATTTATCTCATAAATTAAGATAACCCTTTTCTGACCTGGACAAGCTCCAGTCAAAAAAAGTAAAGATTCCTGAGTGAGTCCAAACATATTTGGCTCAGTCGAGATACATTTTAATGATTGTTGAAGGAGAATATCAGGCTCAATCATGTGCTAGCATGATTTCCTTGAACCTAATTAAATTTTATTCAAATCAATTAAACTGGGTTAGTCCAATTGATGATATCTAGATCCAAATCCTTATTTGTGTGATCCAATTAGATTTAGTTCCATATGATAATAGGATATGTCATGATCTCTATCACTGACATCATCGAAACACCTTTTGATCGATCAGAACTTTTTAGATCCAGACAACTAGTATGATCGATCATCCAAATCATTCTAATTGCTCTCAAAATTCATTAGAGACACCTAGCAGCATATGGTGGCAACCCATCAGAGTTGAAAATGAACCTCTCGGTGCAGTTACCTATGTGATTATGTTCCTCCATCTTGAGTTCCGATTGGATTAGGGTTAAGGTAATCTCGTCAAACCCTAATTTTCGTCATATGAATTAATTATTCAATTCAAGTCCAATGTGAAAATCCTAATAGAAACTCTTTCTATTATTTTACTCTACCATGGCCATGGGCTTATGGACTTGATTCTCATGATCATCATAGGACTACTCCTCATCTATCGAGGTAGATAGATCCCCTATTGGTGTAATACAATTTCTACAATGAACATGCTATAGCCAACATACACCTCAGGATTCCGAATGGCTAGGAGATCGAGTTATGGTATAGTCAAACAATATCACCCTCAAGGAGAACTACCGATGCACCTCAGGTCGAAGAATCAGACATACCACTGCAGCTTTGAGCCAATCATTGATGGGAAGATAGACTTCCTATGACTGCTCGAGGTGGTCACGCTCAGTGTCCTCATTCTCTAACGAGTACCTATACTCTCGCTCCGATGTCTCTACGTCGTAGACTCAAGACTCATCTATCCTAAAGAAGTGATCATACACCAACCTTTCAGATCAATCACCATCCTCATGATGATCCTACGGACGAGAGCATTTTATGAGTTAATAATAAAAATTCATGTCTTAAATGTTCAACTCTTGAGAATATGAACTATCCTTACCATTAACTCAAGGGATGTATCACAAATACTTTCAAATATACAGTATGATAGAAAATAATCCATTTTATTATTTATAGTCAAAATTATTATTTTGCCCTTAGATGTGTATTATAAGTATTAGTCAATTCTGACTTCTAGGGTACACATATTTAACAAACTCTCACTTGACCTAAAGCCAATTGGCTACAAATCTAAGTTCCATCTTCTTAAGGTGGGTTTTGATCTTCTACTAGCCCAACGACATTATGAGTGGGTCTGCCGCATTATCGATGGAGTTGACTCTCTTGACCTCAACATAATCCTACACGAGGTAATCATGGATGAGGAGGTATCGCCGCTCGATGTGCTTGGATTTCTAATGAGACCTTGGCTCCTTAGCAAGGGCTATGGTGCCATTATTATCGTAGTATAGAGGAATGGCATCTGATGGAATCACTCTAATTTCTGTAGTAAATTTTTTGTACCAGAATGCCTCCTTTGTAGCTTACTGATGTAGTGATGTATTTTGCTTCCATGGTGGAATCTGTTATCACTGTTTGCTTGAAACATTTTGAACTGATAGCACCACTATTACACACAAACAAACTCCCAAATGTCGACTTTCAATCATCTATATCGGACATTAAATCCGAGTCTGTATACCCCTGGATTTGGAGTTCTCCGTTACCAAAAACCAACAACATATCCTTAGTTCTTCTTAAGTACTTAAGGATACATTTCATAGAAGTTCAGTGTTCTTCACCTGGATTCAACTAATATCTTCTCGTGACACTCATAGCATGGGCTATATCAAGTCGTGTACATAACATGGCATACATGAGGCTCCCTATTGCTGAAGCATAAGAAATCTTGCTTATGCATTGTATCTCCTTAGGTGTGCTGGGGCACATGTTTTTGGAGAGATGAATGCCATGTCTAAAGGGTACCAAACCCCTCTTGGAGTTTTCCATGCTAAACCTCTTTAGCACTTCTTCTATGTACATCTTCTGTGAAAAATCTAGCATCCTATTCGGTCTATCTCTATAGACCATAATTCCTAGATTGAAGGATGCTTCTCCTAGGTCTTTCATAGAGAATTCTTTAGATAACCACATTTAAACCATGGTCAACATGGGAATATCATTCTTAATAAGGAGGATATCATTCACATACAGTATGAGGAAGATAATAGCGCTCCCATTGACCTTTTTGAAGATACATGGTTCCTCCTCATTTTTAATGAAACCAAATAATTTGATCACATAATTAAATTGAGTATTCGAGCTCCGAGATGCTTGCTTAAGTCCATATATGGACCTTTGCAGCTTGCATACTTTGTGATCAGCATCACCGAATGTGAAACCTAGCGGCTGTTTCATATAGATATCTTCCTCAAGGTATCCATTTAAGAATACCATTTTTACGTCCATTTGCCATATTTTATAATCGAAATAGGCTGCAACAGTAAGCAATGTGCGGATGGACTTTAGCATAGCTACTGACGAAAAGATATCCTGATAGTTAATGCCTTCACGCTAACTAAATCCTTTTACCACTAACTAGCTATGAATGTCTCCACATTTCCATCTGCACCAATCTTTCTCTTGTAGATCGATTTACACCCAATAGGTACTATACCTTCTGGTGGATCTACCAAGGTCCAGACTTGGTTTGAGTACATTGAGTCAATTTTTGACTTCATTGCCTCTAACCATTTCTTGAAGTCGATATTTGATATCGTCTCATCATAGGTTTTGGGATCATCACCATGAACCCCATTACCTACATGAAATATTTCCTCTACTTCCTCTAAGATAGTACCTAAGTACCTCTCAGGGGAATGAAAAACTCTTTTCGATCTATGAGGTGGAGGAGGTAGTGATTGTATTGTCTCAACTTGATTTGGTTCCACAGGCACCTTAGCTCATTGCTTTTATGAGACTTTCTCCTCAAGCTTGATCTGCTTTTCAATGCCGCTATCTTGAATAAACTATTTTTTAAGAAAGATGGCATGCCGACTCACAATTATTGTGATCTTCTAAAATGTAGAAATAATATCCTAATGACTCTTTAGGATATCCTATAAATCGAGCTCTAAAGGACCTAAAATCTAACTTGTCTACTTGTTGTCATTTGACATGAGTCGGACAACCCTAAATTCTGAGATGACTCAAACTTGGTTTCTTACCATGCCATATCTCATACGGTGTGGTAGGAACGATTTTAGAGAAAATCCTATTCAGTAAATATATAACAGTTAACAGACTATATCCTCAAAAAAAATCAGAAAAATCTGTGAAGCTCATTATGGATCGAACCATATCTAATAGGGTTTGGTTCCTCCATTCTAAAACCCCATTGAGTTGAGGTGTTCGAGGTGGAGTCCATTGAAAGATTATATCATTTTGCTTGAGATAGTCAAGGAATTTCCAACTAAGATATTCACCTCCTCGATCTAATCGAAGAACCTTAATGGATTTTTCCATTTGCTTTTCTACTTCATATTTGAATTTCTTGAACTTTTCAAAAGGTTCAGACTTGTGTCTCATAAGATACACGTACCCATACCGAGATAAATCATCGATAAAGATTATGAAGTAGACAAAGTTGCCTCTAGCTAGCACATCAAATGGGCTGCACACATCAATATGAACTAGGGCAAGTAGATCTATGGTCCTTTCCCCATGTCCCATAAAAGGGAGCTAAGTCATTTTTTCATGAAGGTATGATTCACAAATTGGATATGACTCGAAAGTCAATGGACTCAATATTTCAATTTCTCCAATTTGTTAATCCTATCTCTGCTATATGACGTAGCTTTAGGTTCCATAGATACCTATCACTTAGACTATCCCTGGGTCATTTTAATCTTATGGCATTCACATTTTGCTCGAGATTAAAGATAGATACATCAATATGTAACTGATAGAGATCGTTAATGAGGAAACCACTTACAATTTTATTTCTTTCATAAAGAATATTATAATGGTCCTTAAGAAAACTAATTACATAGCCTTCTTATGCTAAACATGAAACAAAAATCAAATTCCTGCTTGTAGCAAGCACATAATAACAATTTCTAAATACTAAATCTAAGCCAGATGGTAGTCGAAGAGGGTAGGTTCCTATGTCTACAGTAGCAACTCTTGCTCCATTTTCGACATGTAGGATCATTTCACCATTCCTCAGTCTCCTGCTATCCTCAAGATCCTACATGGAAGTGCACAAATGAGCACTAGAACTAGAGTCAAGCACCCAACTGGATGTAGAAGAAATCGTAAGGTTAGATTCAATAATGAGCATACATCTAGAAGGACATGTCTCCTTCTTATTCTTCATGATGGCCAGGTATATAGTGTAGTTCCACTTCCAATGGTCGTTAGTATTACAATGAAAATACTTTTCTTTATCAGCGGCCTTCTTCTTCAGCTCTGCCTTCTTTTTTTTTTCCATCTTCCACCTATCTTTTCACAGACTTCTTCTTTCCAAAAAATTTTCTCTTAGAAGAAGTCCATTCAATAGCAAGTACTAAGCTTTTATAACCTTTCATAGAAAGCTCATCAGTAACCAGCATGTTCATAAGCTCGACCAGAGTACTCTGATGTTTATGCATATGGTAGTTCATGATGAACTACCCATACACATCAATCTAGGATTACAGAATTATATCATTCTGTAGATCCTGGTTTAACTTCACTCCAAGCTTCTCAAGCTCTTCCAAGTCCTTGATCATCATTAGATAATGATCTTGGATTGACTGTTCATCACACATTTTAGATTTAAATAGTCATTTAGTGATTTGATATTTGGCTGCGCGACTTTATTTACCAAACAACTCTTGCAGGTGAGCCAACATTTGGTGGGTAGCCTTGATATCTTCATGTTGGCACTGAAGCTCATCAGACATCGAGCCCAATATGCAGTATCTGACCTTGTT
The DNA here is from genome assembly GCA_006176705.1 of Cocos nucifera. Taxonomy (NCBI): domain Eukaryota; kingdom Viridiplantae; phylum Streptophyta; class Magnoliopsida; order Arecales; family Arecaceae; genus Cocos; species Cocos nucifera. Next base: position 108,494 of record QRFJ01002994.1, on the reverse strand, counting down.
ATCTTCATCCATCCATTTGTCAAGAGATGCTCTTTGTTCAGTGGATGGATGGGTTGGTAAGGTGGGGGGATCCCGATCCAATACATGAGTTAACTTTTTGGAATCCTAAATAAATTTGAAGTTTTGAAGCCAATCCTTATAATTGGATTCGATCAGTCTATGGGTGTCCAAAATACAGGCTAGTAGGTTGGATGCAGATATTTTTCTATAGAGAGTCAAACTTTCTAGTTAGATTTTGTAATTAAGACTTGAACAATTTATTTAAAATTTTAATTTTTTAAATAAATTAGCTTCCACTATTTTTTTGGATTCCTACACTTTCTCTATAGAGATACGAAAATCTCCACGATTAATGATTTCTAGTAGGTGGTGCAGTCCCACAAACTGACTCATCACCTCACCTAATAGTTATTGGTGATGGATTAGCCAATGAGTGAACAACTCTTGTCCAATGATTCTTTAATCATGGTGCACCCAGCTTGATCTCTAATTCATGAATCTCACCATGCCTGAAATATTGATCCACTCCTTAGTTAAGTCAGACCCACCATTTGCACAGATTGGATTCCTAATTGGGTCTCTCATCATATTCGAAATATTGAGTCCAATCCATCCTCCAGCCCATAGCATCCAATGCCTAATAGACATGGTTGCATCTTTCCAGTGCAACTGAACCATCGTGACCAGTCGAGAACAATCAACCCCAGAAAGGGCCCACACATCTACAATGGTGGAAGATCTTAGACTTAATCTTTTCTTAGGAAGATTTGATTTAGGACTCTTTAAACTTGACTTGACATAGTCATAACCATTATGACTAACCTAGTGGCATGGGTTAGCTTGGATTATTAGCCACCTCAGATTAGGATTGAGCCGACAAATATGGCTAGGTAAGTGAGACCGATGGAAAGGATATGCCATTAACTTGACAAAAATGTATTCGAATCGAGTAGCTCCCAATTAAAAATCAGTCGGTTGTGTCTACCAAACTTAGGCACCAAATTATTAAGCCAGAACCAATCGGGTTAGCCTACAATCCAGACTCTAACCATTGAGCCTGATTAGGTCTTAACTTGATCAATCACTCATGTGACTCGACCTTGACCCAGATTTAATCCTATTAGGCTGGTCAATTTAAGCACTCTTGATCCCATCTAACTGACTCTTGATTTGGTTTGATCAACTGCTAGACCTAATTGAGCTATCCAAGTCCGAACCAAATTCTATGAATATGTCTTAGATTTAAAAATTCTTAATTTTAGAGCTAATATATTTCATAATATTAATTCTTAATTAAGTTTAGAATTCATAAATAAAATATATAAATAAAATCCTAGGATTTTAGAATCTAGAATTCTGCAGAAAATAAGTTTTGATTTTTGATTAAGGACGAACGTGCGGCACCCCTACACATCATAAGAATGAAGAAAAATCCTAATTTTTCAGATCAGGTTCGTTCAAATCTGATTGAATCAAAAGGCATATTTCAAAATTTTTCTCTTAGATCCTAATCAAATCTAACATTTTTTAGATTTGATTTTATAATCTGATAAATAAAAAATTAAATTAAATTAAATCTAAATTAATTTTACCTTAATGTGAGTAATCTGATTATCCGTTGATGATCTTACTGATTGTCTGAGGTTCTGGATCAAGCCACGTAAGTGCCTGGCCTCTATCAGTATCCTCTCGGGCTGGATCTAGAGATCTTCTTCTTCTTTATCACATCTCTAAAAATCATATCTAGATCTGATTTGAAGAATCTTCGAAACTTCTTTCAAAGATCTACTGTCATCTCTACAGCAATGCTACCTTCTTCCTTTCTCGTCAGCTTTTTCTTGCCTGAATCGCACTAATCTGAAGGCCCAACTTTCTTGGGCATGGAGAGGAGAGAGAGGATCAGAAAGGTGGCCTAGAGGAGGGAGAGGAGCAACCTTGGGGCATGGCTAAGAAAAGTTCTATGAAAGTTGGGTGCAGATAGGTCTTTACATAGACCCTGCTGCGCCATGTAGTGCCACATCATCCCGGCCAATCACATTGCTTCATTCAATCATATCTAAATCTGATTGGTGGGATGACATCACCTGATTCAATCAGATGAGAGACCCATAGATTCATCCTAAGGTGGCGCCTAAGATTGATCAAAGTATATAGGTGAGGGTCACCTAGTTTGAATCCAAGAAACAACTTGGAGTCCCATCCATATGGGACTCCAGGCATCCCTATCCATGGGTGCACGCCATCCTAGGCATGCACCACTTCCTTTTAAATTTTCAAGGAGGGGACAAGCCCCTATCTACTCTCCAATAAGTGCTTGACACATGGGCAGATATCCAAAGGTCAAAGATCAACATTTGACCAAAGTCAAAGGACAAGAATTAGCGGGTGACGAAAAATGATAGGTGTTATCTTAAATTTATCTCATAAATTAAGACGATCCTTTTCTGACCTGGACAAGCTCCAGTTAGACTAGGTAAAGGTACCTGAGTGAGCACAAACTCATTTGGTTCAGTCAAAATAATTTTTAATGATAGAAAAAGGAGAATCTTAGGTTTAATCGTGTGCTAGCACGATTTCTTTGAACCTAATTGAATCTAATTCAAATCAATTGAACTGAATTAGTCCAATTGATGATATCCAGATCCAAATTCTTGTTTGTGTGATCTAGTTAGGTTCAGTTCTATATGGTAATGGAATATGTCATGATCTCTATCATCAACATCATCAGAACTCCTTTCGATGGATTAGAACTCTTTTGATTTAGACAACTAGAATGATCGATCATCTAAATCATTCTAATTGCTCCCAAAATCCACCAATGACATCTAGCAGTATATGGTGGCAACCCATCAGAACTAAAAATGAACTTCTTAGTGCAGCTACTTGTGTGATTAAGTTCTTCTATCTTTAGCCCCGATCAGATTAGTGTCAAGCTGATGCATCAAACCCTAATTTCTATCATATGATTTAATCATTCGATTCATGTCCGATGTGAAGATCTTAATAGAAACTCTTTCTATTATTTCACTCTCTACCATGGCCATGGGCTTATAGACTTGATTTTCATGATCATCATAGGGCTGCTCCTCATCCACCGAGGTAGATAGATTCCATCTTGGTGCAATCCAATTCGTACAATGAATATGTTATAGCCAACATACACGACAGGATTTCGAATGGCTAGGAGATCGAGTCATGGTGTAGTCAAACTATAACACCCTCAAGGTGAACTATCGATGTACCTCAGATCAAAGAACCAGACACACCACTGTAACTTCAAATCAATCATCGAGGAGAAGGTAGACTTCCTTATGACTACTTGAGGTAGTCACGCTCAGTGCCCTCATTCTCTAACAAGTATTATACTCTCGCTCCGGTGTCTCTACTGAAGGAAAATCCTGATTTTTCAGACCAGGTTCATTCAGATCTGATCAGATCAAGAGATATATTTCGAAAATTTTTCTCTTTAATCTAGATTAGATTTAAGATATTTTAGATCTAATTATTATTATTTTAGAAATAAAATAAAATCTATATAAATTAAATCAAATTTAATTTACCTTGATATGGGTAATCCTATTACCCATTGATGATCCTGTATGCAATGGAAGGTTCTGGATCTAGCCACGCAAGTGTCTGGCCTCTACCAGTATCCACTTAGGCTGAATCTGGAGATCCTGTTCTTCTCCATTACATCTCTAGAAATCAGATCTGGATCTGATTTGGAGGATCTTCAAAACTCCTTTTGAAGATCAGCAGTCGTCCTATGCAGCAGTGCAGCCTTCTAGCTTTCACTCGCCTTTCTTTGATCTAGATCGCACCAACCAAAAATCCAAAACTCCTTTTGGACGTGGAGAGGAAGGGGAGAAGGTGGTTTGGCATGGAGGAAGAGGGGAGAGGAAGCTTTGGTGCATGGGGAATTGTGATTCAATCATACTTTGAGTTGGGCGCAGGGTCTTATTTATAGACTAAGCATGATCCAACTCCTCTTCTTCCCAACCAATCACAACCCTTTGTGAAATCAGATCTAAATCTGATTGGTGGGAATAGAGTCCCCTAGATTCCTCCTTAGAGGGCACCGAAGACCAATCAAAGTTGGTTCTTAGGAGAACTCTAATTGGAATCCAAAAAGGAGATGGAGTCCCTGTCCAACAGGGACTCCTAAGCGCCTCCAACTTGGGCACACGCCAAGGGTGGCATGCGCCCTCTTCCTTACTAGGTTCTGGCAGGGGGACAGGCTCCCACCAGCTCTCCAATAGGTGCATGTCATGTGGTCAAAAGTCAAAGTATCAATGGTCAACATTTGACCAGTCAAAGATAGACTTTTGACCAAAGTCAAAGAATAAGAAATGGCAGGTGACCAAAAATGGCAGGTAATGTCTTACAAAATAAGACAACCTTTTCTGACTTGGACAACCTCCAATCAGACCATATGAAGTCCTCTGATTGAGCACAAACTCCTTTGGCTCAGTCAGGACAACTTATTTATGATAGCAAAAGAAGAACGTTAGGTTCAATCGAGTGCTAGCACGATTTTCTTGAACCTAATTGAATCTCATTCAGATCAATTGAACTGGATCAGTTCAATTGATGATCACCTAGATTCAAACCCTTGTTTGTGTGACCCAGTTAGGTTCAGTTCTGTATGGTAATGGGATATGTCATGATCTCTATCATCGACATCATCGAAACTCCTTTCGATGGATCAGAACTCTTCTGATTCGAACAGCTAGAATGATCGATCATCTAAATCATTCTAATTGCTCCCAAAATCCACCAGTGACACCTAGCAGTATATGGTGGCAACCCATCAGAGCTGAAATGCGAACCTCTTGGTGCAGCTACCTGTGTGATTAAGTTCTTCTATCTTGAGCCCCGATCAGATTAGGGTTAAGGTGAACTCGTCAAACCCTAGTTTCTGTCATATGATGTAATCATTCGATTCAAGTCCGATGTGAAAATCTAAATAGAAACTCTTTCTATTATTTCACTCTGCCATGGCCATGGACTTTCTGGACTTGATTCTCATGATCATCATAGGGCTGCTCCTCTACCACCGAGGTAGATAGATTCCATCTTGATGCCATCCAGTTCCTACAATGAACATGCTATAGCCAACATACACCTCAGGGTTCCGATATGGCTAGGAGATCGAGTAATGGTGTAGTCAAACTATAACACCCTCAAGGTGAACTGCCGATGCATCTCAGGTCAAAGAACCAGACACACTACTGCAGCATCGAGTCAGTCATTGACGAGAAGGTAGACTTCCTAATGACTACTCGAGGTGGTCACGCTCAGTGCCCTCGTTCTCTAACGAGTACCTGTACTCTCGCTTCGGTGTCTCCACACCGTAGACTCAAGACTCATCTACTAAAGAGAAGCGATTGTACACCAACCTTCCGGATCAATCACCATCCTCGTGATGATCCTATGGTCGGAGCATTTTATGAGTTAATAATGATTATTCATGTCTTAAATTTTCAACTCTTGAAAATATGAATTATCATTACCATTAACTCAAAGGATGTATCACAGACACTAAATACACATATGTGATAGAAAATAACCCATTTATTGATTTTAGTCAAAATTATAATTTTGCCCCTAGAAGTGTATTACAAGTGTCAGCCAATTCTGGCTTCTAGGGCACATATATCTAACAATCTCCCACTTATCCTAAAGCCAATTGGCTACAAGTCTAAGTCCCATCTTCTCAAGGTGGGCTTCGATCTTCTGCTGGCCCAACGGCTTTGTAAGTGGGTCTGCCACATTGTCTGTGGAGTTGACTCTCTTGACCTTGACATAACCCTTCTCGAGGTAATCGTGGATGAGGTGGTATCGCCGCTCAATATGCTTGGATTTCTGGTGAGACCTCGGCTCCTTAGCAAGGGCTATGGCGCCATTATTGTCGCAGTATAGAGGAATGGCATCTGATGGCATTACTCCAATTTCTGCAGCAAACTTCTTATACCAGAATGCTTCCTTCGCAGCCTTCTGATGCAGCGATATATTCTGCTTCCATGGTGGAATCTGCTATCACCGTTTGCTTGGAACTCTTCCAGCTGACAGCACCACCATTGCACACAAACAGACTCCCAGATGTCGACTTTCGATCATCTATATCGGACATGAAATCCGAGTCTGTGTATCCCTGGACTTGGAGTTCTCCATTACCAAAGACCAACATCATATCCTTAGTTCTTCTTAAGTACTTAAGGATACATTTCACAGAAGTCCAGTGTTCTTCACCTGGATTTGACTGATATCTGCTTGTGACACTCACAGCATGGGCTATATCAGGTCGTGTACATAGCATGGCATACATGAGGCTCCCTATTGCAGAAGCATAAGGGATCTTGCTCATGCATTCTATTTCCTCAGGTGTGCTGGGGCACATCTTCTTGGAAAGATGAATACCATGTCTGAAGGATATTAATCCCCTCTTAGAGTTTTCCATACTAAACCTCTTTAGTACTTTCTCTATGTACATCTTCTGTGAAAGTCCTAGCATCCTATTCGGTCTATCCCTATAGACCTTAATTCCTAGAATAAAGGATGCTTCACCTAGGTCTTTCATGGAGAATTTCTTGGACAACCATAATTTGACTGTTGTCATCATGGGAACATCATTCCCAATAAGGAGGATGTCATCCACATACAATACGAGGAAGACAACAGCGCTCCCACTGATCTTTTTGAAAACACACGGTTCCTCTTCATTTTTGATGAAACCAAACATTTTGATCACATCATTGAAATGAGTGTTCCAGCTCCGAGATGCTTGCTTAAGTCCATATATGGACCTTTGCAGCTTGCAAACCTTGTGATCAGTATCACTGGATGTGAAACCTAGCGGCTGTTCCATATAGATATCTTCCTCAAGATATCCATTCAAGAATGCCATTTTCACGTCCATTTGCCATATTTCATAATCGAAATAGGCTGCAATGGCAAGCAATGTGCGGATGGATTTTAGCATAGCCACTAGGGAAAAGGTATCCTGATAGTCAATGCCTTCGCATTGACTATAACCTTTTGCCACTAGTCTAGCCTTGAATGTCTCCACATTCCCATCTGCACCAATCTTTCTCTTGAAGATCCATTTACACCCAATAGGTACTATACCTTCTGGTGGATCTACCAAGGTCCAGACTTGGTTTGAGTGCATCGAGTCAATTTCTGACTGCATTGCCTCTAGCCATTTCTCGGAGTCGATATCTGATATCGCCTCATTGTAGGATTTTGGGATCATCACCATGAGCACCATTACCTACGAGGAACATTTTCCTCTACTTCCTCTGAAATAATACCTAAGTATCTTCTCAGGGGGATGGAAAAACTCTTTCTGATCTACGAGGTGGAGGAGGTAGTGTTCTTATTGGCTCAACCTGATTTGGTTCCAATTGGATCCTTAGCTCGTTGTACTTGTGAGACTTTCTCATCAAGCTTAATTCTGCCTTTCCAATGCCGCTATCTTGAATAAACTATTTTTCAAGAAAGATGGCATGTCGACTCACAATCACATTATGGTCTTCTGGAATGTAGAAATAGTATCCTAATGACTCTTTAGGATATCCTATGAATCGAGCTCTAAAGGACCTAAACTCTAACTTGTCCGCTTGTTGTCTTTTGACATGAGCCGGACAACCCCAAATTCTGAGATGACTCAGACTTGGTTTCTTACCGTGCCATATCTCATACGGTGTGGTAGGAACGTTTTAGAGGAAACCCTATTAGAGGAACCCTATTCAGTAGATAAATTGAAGTTAACAATGAGTGTCCCCAAAGAAAATCAGGGAGGTCTGTGAAGCTCATCATGGATCGGAACCATATCCAATAGGAGTCCGATTTCTCCATTCTGAAACCCGTTGAGTTGAGGTGTTCCTGGTGGAGTCCATTGAGAGACTATGCCATTTTCCTTTAGATAGTCTAGGAATTTTCTGGCTAAGGTATTCACCTCCTCGATCTGATCGAAGAATCTTAATGGGTTTTCCAATTTATTTTTCTACTTCATGTCTGAATTCTTTGAACTTTTCAAAAGCTTCAGACTTGTGTCTCATAAGATACACATACCCATACCTAGATAGATCATCGGTAAAGATAATGAAGTAGACAAAATTGCCTCTAGCCGGCACATCAAATGGGCCGCACACATCTGTATGTACTAGGGCAAGGAGATCTGTGGCCCTCTCCCCATGTCCAACAAAAGGGAGTTTGGTCATTTTGCCTTGAAGACAAGATTCACAAGTTGGATATGACTCGAAAGTCAATGGACTCAATAGCCCATTTTTCTCCAATTTGTTGATCCTATCTTCTGCTATATGACCTAATCTCAGGTGCCATAGATATCTGTCGTTTGGACTATCCCTAGGTCATTTGGCATTCACGTTTTGCTCGATAGTTAGAATAGGTACATCAATATGTAGCTGATAAAGACCATTAATAAGGAAACCATTTGCAATTTTATTTCTTTCATAAAGAATATTACAATGGTCCTTAAAGAAGGTAATCACATAGCCTTCTTGTGCTAAGCATGAAACAGAAATCAAATTCCTGCTAGCTGCAGGCACATAATAACAGTCTTTCAAAACTAAGTCTAAACCAGATGGTAATCAAAGAGGGTATGTTTTCATGACTACTGCAGCAACTCTTGCTCCATTACCGATGCATAGGATCATGTCTCCATCCCTCAACCTCCTGCTATCCTCAAGACCCTACATGGAAGTGCACAGATGAGCACTAGAACCAGAGTCAAGCACCCAACTGGATGCAGAAGAAATCATAAGGTTAGACTCAATAACGAGCATACCTCCAGAAGGACCTTCCTTCTTGTTCTTCAGGGTGGCCAGGTAAGTAGGGCAGTTTCCGCTTCCAATGGCCGTCGCTGTTGCAATGGAAATACTTTCCTTTGACATCGGCCTTTTTCTTCGGTTCTGCCTTTTTCTTCTTTGCTCCTTCCACCTTCTGCTTTTTCGCAGACTTCTTTTTCTTTCCATAAGACTTTTTTTTGGAAGAAGTCCATTCCATAGCAAGAACTGAGCCTTTAGAACCTTTCATAGAAAGCTCAGCGGTAACCAGCATATTCATTAATTCGGCCAAGAAATTTTGAAGTTTATGCATGTGGTAATTCATGATGAATTGCCCATATGCATCAGTCAAGGATTGCAGAATAATATCATTCTGCAGATCCAAGTCTAACTTCACACCGAGCTTCTCAAGCTCCTTTCCATGTCCTTGATCATTCATCAGACAGTGATCTTGGACTGACTGCCCATCACGCATCTTAGCCTTAAAAAGTCATTTCGTGACTTGATACTTGGCTGCGCGACTCTGTTCACCAAACATCTCCTACAGGTGAGCCAACATTTGGCGAGCAGTCCCGATATCCTCATGTTGGCACTGGAGCTCATCAGACATCGAGCCCAACATGTAATATCTGGCCTTATTATCTTCATCTATCCATTTTTTTCCAGAGACGCTCTCTGTTCAATAGATGGATGGGCTGGTAAGGTGGGAGGTTCCTGGTCCAATACATGGGTTAACTTCTCAGAATCCAAAATTATTTTGTAGTTCCTGAGCCAATCTTTGTAATTGGGTCCGGTCAGTCTATGTGTGTCCAGGATACGTGCCAATGGGTTGGACGCAGACATTTTTCTATAGAGAGTCAAAGATTCTAGTTAGATACTGTAATTATGACTTGACCAATTTATTTAGGATTTTATTTTTAAACAAATTAGCTTCCACTATTTTCTTGGATCCCTACACTCCCTCTGTAGAGATGCGAAAATCTCCATGATTAATGATTTCTAGTGGGTGGTGCGGTCTCACCAACTGACTCATCACCTCACCTAACAGTTATTGGTGATGGGTTAGCCAATGAGTGAACAACTCTTGTTCAATGATTCTCTAATCATGGTGCACCCAAACTTGATCTCTAATTCATGAATCTCACCGTATCCAGAAATATTGATCCACTCCTTAGTTAAGTCAGACCCACCATTTGCACAGACTGGATTCCTAATTGAGTCTCTCACCATATCCAAAATATTGAGCCCAACTCATCCTCCAGCCCATAGCATCCAATGCCTAATAGACATGGTTGCATCTTCCCGGTGCAACTGAGCCACTGTATCCAGTCGAGAACAATCAACCCAAGAAGGGCCCGCACATCTACAATGGTGGAAGACCTCAGACTTAATCTTTTCTTAGGGAGAATTGATTCAGGTCTCATTAAACTAGACTTGTCATAGTCATAACAATTATGACTAACCTAGTGGCATGGGTTAGCTCGGATTGTTGACCACCTCAGATCAGAACTGTGTCAACAGATATGGCCAGGTAAGTGAGATCGGTGGAAGGAATATGCCATTAACTCGTACAAGAACGCATTCAGGTTGAGTAGCTTCCAATTAAAAACCAGTCGGTCGTATGTGCCAAACTTACCTTAGACACCAAATTGTTGAGCCAGAACCAATTGGGTTAGCCTACAATCCAGACTCTAACCTCTGAGCCTAATTAGGTCTTGCTTGATCGTGACTCGATCTTGACCCAGACTTAATCCTATTAGGCGGTCAATTTAAGCATTGTTGATCCCATCTAACCAACTCTTGATTCGATTTGATCAACCGCTTAGACCTAATTGAGCTACCCAAGCCCAAACCCAATATTATGAATATGTCTTAGATCTGAAATTCTCAATTTTAGACCTAATTGATATTCCATAATCTTAATTTTTAATTAAGTAGGGTTCATAAACAAAATATGCACAATAAATCCTAGGGTTTCAGGATCTAGGGTTTTGCAGAAAGTAAGTTTTGGGTTTTCGATTAAGGACGAACATGTAGTACCCCTATACATCATAAGAACACCCCATCAAATTAAAAGAGAGGTCCTTTAAACCCTTCTTCATTCTTATGACCAGACGGTCAAGAGAAATGCCTTAATCAGGAACATGCAATACTACAAAATAGTTTTAGATCTATATCATATATCTCATATATAAATTAGATCTAATCATGGCATATTTTGCATACATCTCATGTATCGAATCATGCATGTTTTCAGATCTAAATTATCTCATAATAATCTAAAAAATTAGATTTAAATTGATCTAATCAAAATAAATTCTAATCTAGACAATTATGTAGAACTATTCTTCAACTAGTCTAGACATGCATCAATTATATCTCATATGATATTTAAAATTAAATAATTTTATTTGCTATTTTTTAGATGTCATTATAACCATTATAATATCAAAAAATAGTAAATAAATAGATCTAAAATATGATTTAATCAGATTAAATCAAAAACATGCAAGACTATTCTATAGAACTATTCTATTTTAGAACTAGTCATGCATATTTCCTAATCTTAGATCCAAATAATTTAATTTTAATTTTTTTTAATTTTAGATCTGATCACATCTCATGTGATATCTAAAATTATTTATTTTTTAATTAAAATAAATTTAAAATCAGATCTAAACACTTTTAGAACCTTGGCTCTGATACCATTTGAAGGAAAATCCTGATTTTTCAGATCAGGTTCGTTCAGATCTGATCAGATCAAGAGATATATTTCAAAAAAATTTTTCTTTGATCTAGATTAGATTTAAAATATTTTAGATCTAATTATTATTATTTTAGAAATTAAATAAAATCTAGATAAATTAAATCAAATTTAATTTACCTTGATATGGGTAATCCTATTACCTGTTGATGATCCTGTATGCAGCGGAAGGTTCTGGATCTAGCCACGCAAGTGCCTGACCTCTACTGGTATCCACTTGGGCTGGATCTAGAGATCCTCTTCTTCTCTATCACATCTCCAAAAATTAGAACTGATCTAATCTGGAGGATCTTCAAAACTCCTTTTGACTCTTTAAACTTGACTTTGACCATAGTCATAACATTGTGACTAACTAGTGGCCTTGGGTTAGCTTGGATATTAGCCACCTCAGATTAGATTGAGCCGACAAATATGGCTAGGTAAGTGAGACCGAATGGAAAGGATATGCCATTACTTGACAAAAATGTATTCGAATCGAGTAGCTCCCAATTAAAATCAGTCGGTTGTGTCTTACCAAACTTAGGCACCAAATTAATTAGCCAGAAACCAATCGGTTAGCTTACAATCCAGACTCTAACCATTGAGCCTGATTAGTCTTAACTTGATCAATCACTCATGTGACTCGACCTTGACCCAGATTTAATCCTATTAGGCTGGTCAATTTAGCACTCTTGATCCCATCTAAACTGACTCTTGATTTGTTTTGATCAACTGCTAGACCTAATTGAGCTAATCAAGTCCGAACCAAATTTCATATGAATATGTCTTAGATTTTTAAATTCTTATAATTTAGAGCTAATATATTTCATAATATTAATTCTTAATTAAGTTTAGAATCATAAATAAAATAATATAAAAAAATCCTAGGATTTTTAGAATCTAGAATTTGCAGAAAATAAGTTTTGATTTTTGATTAGGGACGAACGTGCGGCACCCCTACACATCATAAAAATGAAGAAATCCAATTTTCAGATCAGAGTTTCGTTCAAAATCTGATTGAATCAAAAGGCATATTTCAAAATATTTTCTTCTTAGATCCTAATCAAATCTAACATTTTTTAGATTGATTTATAATCTGATAAAATAAAAAATTAAATTAAATTAAATCTAAATTAATTTTACTTAATGTGAGTAATCTGATTATCCGTTGATGATCTTTACTGATTTCTGAGGTTCTTGATCAAGCCACGTAAGTGCCTGGCCTCTATCAGTATCCTCTCGGGCTGGATCTAAGAGATCTTCTTCTTCTTTAATCCAATACAATATCTCTAAAATCATATTAGATCTATTGAAGAATCTTCGAACTTCTTTCAAAGCATCTACTGTCATCTACAGCCAATGCTTACTTTCTTCCTTTCTCGTCAGCTTTTTCTTGCCTGAACGCACTAATCTGACAGCCAACTTTCGGGCATGGAGAGGAGAGAGAGGATCAGAAGGTGGCCTAGAGGAGGGAGAGGAGCAACCTTGGGGCATGGCTAAGAAAGTTCTATGAAAGTGGGTGCAGATAGGTCTTTACATAGCCCTGCTGCGCCATGTAGTGCACAAATCATCCCGGCCAATCACATTGCTTCATGTCAATCATATCTAAATCTGATTGGTGGATGACATTCACCTGATTCAATCAGATGAGAGACCCATAGATTCATCCTAAGTGGCGCTAAGATTGATCAAAGTATATAGGTGAGGGTCACCTAGTTTGAATCAAGAACAACTGGAGTCCCATCCATAGGACATCCAGGCATCCCTATCCATGGGTGCAACGCCATCCTAGGCAAGCACCCTACTTCCTTTTAAATTTTCAAGGAGGGGACAAGCCCCTATCTACTCTCCAATAAGTGCTTGACACATGGCAGATATCCAAAGTCAAGATCAACATTTGACCAAAGTCAAAAGGACAAGAATTAGCGGTGACGAAAATGATAGGTGTTATCTTTAAATTTATCTCATAAATTAGACGATCCTTTTCTACCTGGACAAGCTCAGTAGACTAGGTAAAGGTACCTGAGTGAGCACAAACTCATTTGGCTTCAGTCAAAATAATTTTTAATGGTAGAAAAAGGAGAAATCTTAGGTTTAATCGTGTGCTAGCACGATTTCTTTGAACCTAATTGAATCTAATTCAAATCAATTGAACTGATTAGTCCAATTGATGATATCCAATCCAAATTCTTGTTTTGTGTGATCTAGTTAGGTTCAGTTCTATATGGTAATGGAATATGTCATGATCTCTATCATCAACATCATCAGAAACTCCTTTCGATGGATTAGAACTCTTTTTGATTTAGACAACTAGAATGATCGATCATCTAAATCATTCTAATTGCTCCCAAAATCCACCAATGGACACTAGCAGTATATGGTGGCAACCCATCGAACTAAAAATAACTCTTAGTGAGCTACTTGTGTGATTAAGTTCTTCTATCTTAGCCCGATCAGATTAGGCAAGCTGATTGCATCAAACCCTAATTTCTATCATATGATTTAATCATTCGATTCATGTCCGATGTGAAGATCTTAATAGAAACTCTTTCTATTATTTACTCTCTACCATGGCCATGGGCTTATAGACTTGATTTTCATGATCATCATAGGGCTGCTCCTCATCCACCGAGGTAGATAGATTCCATCTTGGTGCATCAATTCGTACAATGAATATGTTATAGCCAACATACACGACAGATTCGAATGGCTAGGAGATCGAGTCATGTGTTAGTCAAACTATAAACACCTCGAAGGTGAACTATCGATGTACCTCAGATTCAAAGAACCAGACACACACTGCTAACTTTCAAATAATCATCGAAGGAGAGGTAGAACTTCCTTATGACTACTTGAGGTAGTCACGCTCAGTGCCCTCATTCTCTAAACAAGTATATATACTCTCGCTCCGGTGTCTCTACTGGAAGGAAAATTCCTGATTTTTCAGAACCAGGTTCATTCAGTATTCTGATCAGATAAGAGATATATTCGAAAATTGTTTCTCTTTAACTAGATTTAGATTTAAGATATTTTGATCTAATTATATTATTTTAGAAAAAAATAAATCTATATAATTAAATCAATTTAATTTACCTTGAATAAGAGATAATCCTACTCATCCATTGAGATCTCCTAGCTACAGATCGAACATAGGGAAGGTTCCATAGGACTTCATACAAACACGTACTCCCCAACATAATACCAACAACATCCAGCTCGCCGAAACGGAACAAAATCTCATAAGATAATCCAACTTGTCAGAATCTAAAAGCCACACATCCTAGCTCACTTATACAACATCATCTCAATCTCTAGAAATCAGATCTGGATCTTGATTTGAGGATCTTCAAAACTCCTTTTTGAAGATCAGCAGTCGTCCTATGTGCGTAGATGCAGCCTTCTAGCTTTCACTCGCCTTTCTTTGATCTAGATCGCACAACCAAAAATCCAAAACTCCTTTTGGACGTGGAGAGGAAGGGAGAAGGTGGTTTTGGCATGGAGGAAGAGGTGGAGAGAGAACTTTGGTGCATGGGGAATGTGATTCAATCATACTTTGAGTTGGGCGCAGGGTCTTATTTATAGACTAAGCATGATCCAACTCCTCTTTCTTTCCCAACCATCACAACCTTTGTGAAATCAGATCTAAATCTGATTGGTGGAATAGAGTCCCCTAGATTCCTCCTTAGAGGGCACCGAAGACCAATCAAAGTTGGTTCTTAGGAGAACTCTAATTGGAATCCAAAAAAGGAGATGGAGTCCCTGTCCAACAGGGACTCCTAAGCGCCTCCAACTTGGGCACACGCCAAGGGTGGCATGCGCCCTCTTCCTTACTAGTTCTGGCAGGGGACAGGCTCCACCAGCTCTCCAATAGGTGTGCATGTCATGTGGTCAAAGTCAAATATTCAATGGTCAACATGACCAGTCAAAGATAGACTTTGACCAAAGTCAAAGAATAAGAAATGGCAGGTGACCAAAAATGGCAGGTAAGTTCTTACAAAATAAGACAACCTTTTCTGACTTGGACAACCTCCAATCAGACCATATGAAGTCCTCTGATTTGAGCACAAACTCCTTTGGCTCAGTCAGGACAACTTATTTATGATAGCAAAAGAAGAACGTTAGTTCAATCGAGTGCTATCACGATTTCGTTTAACCTATTGAATCTCATTCAGATCAATTGAACTGGATCAGTTCAATTGATGAATCACTAGATTCAAACCCTTGTTTGTTGTGACCCAGTTAGGTTCAATTCTGTATGGTAATGGGATATGTCATGATCTTTTTATCGACATTATCAAAACTCCTTCGATGGACAGATAACTCTTCTGATCGAACAGCTAGAATGATCGATCATCTAAATCATTCTAATTGCTCCAAAATCACCAATGACACTAGAAGTATATGGTGGCAACCCATCAGAGTTGAATGCGAACCACTTTGTGCACCTACCTATGTGATTAAGTCCTTCTATCTTGAGCCCCGATCATATTAGGGTTAAGGTAAACTCGTCAAACCCTAGTTTCTATCATATGATTTAATCATTCGATTTGAGTCCGATGTGAAAATCTAAGTAGAAACTCTTTCTATTATTTCACTCTGCCATGGCCATGGACTTTTGGACTTGATTCTCATGATCATCATAGGGCTGCTCCTCTACCACCGAGGTAGATATATTCCATCTTGATGCCATCCAGTTCCTACAATGAACATGCTATAGCCAACATATACCTCAGGGTTTCGAATGGCTAGGAGATCGAGTAATGGTGCAGTCAAACTATAACACCCTCAAGGTGAACTGCCGATGCACCTCAGGTCAAAGAACTAGACACACTACTGTAGCATCGAGTCAGTCATTAACGAGAAGGTAGACTCCCTAATGACTACTCGAGGTGATCACGCTCAGTGTCCTCGTTCTTTAATGAGTACCTGTACTCTTGCTTCGGTGTCTCCACACCGTAGACTTAAGACTCATCTACTAAAGAGAAGAGATTGTACACCAACCTTCTGGATCAATCACCATCTCGTGATGATCCTATGGTCGAGAGCATTTTATGAGTTAACAATGATTATTCATTGTATCACAGACACATATATGATAGAAAATAACCCATTTTATTTATATTAGTCAAAATTATA
Organism: Cocos nucifera; assembly: GCA_006176705.1. Classification (NCBI taxonomy): domain Eukaryota; kingdom Viridiplantae; phylum Streptophyta; class Magnoliopsida; order Arecales; family Arecaceae; genus Cocos; species Cocos nucifera. The sequence continues at coordinate 91,805 of QRFJ01002994.1, read as the reverse complement.
ATTTTGCCCCTAGAAGTGTATTACAAGTGTCAGCCAATTCTGGCTTCTAGGGCACATATATCTAATATTCTCCCACTTATCCTAAAGTCAATTGGCTACAAGTCTTAGTCCCATCTTCTCAAGGTGGACTTTGATCTTCTGCTGGCCCAACGGCTTTGTAAGTGGGTCTGCCACATTGTCTATGGAGTTGACTCTCTTGACCTTGACATAACCCTTCTTGAGGTAATCGTGGATGAGATGGTATCGCCGCTCAATATGCTTGGATTTCTGATGAGACCTCGGCTCCTTAGCAAGGGCTATGGCACCATTATTATCGTAGTATAGAGGAATGGCATCTGATGGCATTACTTCGATTTCTGCAGCAAACTTCTTATACCAGAATGCTTCCTTCGCAGCTTCTGATGGAGCGATATATTCTGCTTCAATGGCAAAATCTGCTATCACCATTTGCTTGAAACTCTTTCAGCTGACAGCACCACCATTGCACACAAACAAACTCCTAGATGTCGACTTTCGATCATATATATTGAACATGAAATCCGAGTCTGTGTATCCCTAGACTTGGAGTTCTCCATTACCAAAGACCAACATCATATCCTTAGTTCTTCTTAAGTACTTAAGGATAAATTTCACAGAAGTCCAGTGTTCTTCACCTAGATTTGACTGATATTTGCTTGTGACACTCACAGTTTGTGCTATATCAGGTCGTGTATATAGCATGGCATACATGAAGCTCCCTATTGCAGAAGCATAAGGGATCTTGCTCATGCATTCTATTTCCTCAGGTGTGCTGGGGCACATCTTTCTTGGAAAGATGAATTACCATGTTGAAGGATATTAACCCCCTCTTAGTGTTCCATACTAAACCTTTAGTACTTTCTCTATGTACATCTTCTATGAAAGTCCTAGCATCCTATTCGGTCTATCCCTATAGACCTTAATTCCTAGAATAAAGGATGCTTCGCCTAGGTCTTTCATGGAGAATTTCTTGGACAACCATAATTTGACTATTGTCATCATGGGAACATCATTCCCAACAAGGAGGATGTCATCCACATACAATACGAGGAAGACAACAGCGCTCCCACTGATATTTTTGAAAACACACGGTTTCTTTCATTTTTTATGAAAACCAAACATTTTGATCACATCATTGAAACGAGTGTTCCAGCTTCGAGATGCTTGCTTAAGTCCATATATGGATCTTTGCAGCTTGTAAACCTTGTGATCAGCATCACTAGATGTGAAACCTAGTGGCTGTTCCATATAGATATCTTCCTTAAGATATCCATTCAAGAATGCCGTTTTCACGTCCATTTGCCATATTTCGTAATCGAAATAGGCTGCAATGGCAAGCAATGTGCGGATGAATTTTAGCATAACCACTGGGGAGAAGGTATCCTGATAATCAATGCCTTCGCATTGACTATAACCTTTTGCCACTAGTCTAGCCTTGAATGTCTCCACATTCCCATCTGCACTAATCTTTCTCTTGAAGATCCATTTACACCCAATAGGTACTATACCTTCTGGTGGATATACCAAGGTCCAAACTTGGTTTGAGTTCATCAAGTCAATTTTTGACTGCATTGCCTCTAGCCATTTCTCGGAGTCGATATCTGATATCGCCTCATTGTAGATTTTGGGATCATCACCATGAGAACCATTGCCTACGAGGAACATTTCCTCTACATCCTCTGAAATAATACCTAAGTATCTCTCAGGGGACGAAAAAACTCTTTCTGATCTACGAGGGTGGAGGAGGTAGTGTTCTTATTGGGCTCAACCTATTTAAGTTCCAATTGTCCTTAGCTCATTGTACTTGTGAGACTTTCTCATCAAGTTTGATTTGCCTTCCATGCCGCTATCTTGAATAAACTATTTTTCAGAAAGATGGCATGTTGACTCACAATCACATTGTGGCTTCTGGAATTAGAAATAGTATCCTAATGACTTCTTAGGATATCCTATGAATCGAGCTCTGAAAGGATCTAAACTCTAACTGTTTCGCTTGCTATCTTTTGAACATGAGCCGGACAACCCCAAATTCTTGATGATGACTCAGATGTAGTTTCTTACGGTGCCATATCTCATACGGTGTGGTAGGAACGATTTAGAGGAAATCCTATTCAGTAGATAAAATTGAAGTCAAAATGAGTGTCCCCAAAGAAAATCAGGGAGTCTGTGAAGCTCATCATGGATCGAACCATATCCAAAGGGTCGACCTCCATTCAAACCTCGTGAAGAGTGTTCCTGGTGGAGTCCATTGAGAGACTATGCCATTTTCTTTAGATAGTCAGGAATTTTTGGCTAAGGTATTCACCTCCTCGATCTAATCGAAGAATCTTAATGGTTTCAATTTGTTCTACTTCATGTCTGAATTCTTTGAACTTTTCAAAAGCTTCAGACTTATGTCTCATAAGATACACATACCCATACCTAGATAGATCATCGGTAAGATAATAATACAAAAAAGTCGATACATCAAGGGCCGCACATATCTGTATGTACTAGGGCAAGGAGATCTGTGACCCTCTCCCCATGTCCAACAAAAGAGAGTTTGGTCATTTTGCCCTGAAGACAAGATTCATAAGTTGGATATGACTCAAAAGTCAATGGACTCAATAGCCCATTTTTCTTCAATTTGTTCATCCTATCTTCTACTATATGACCTATTCTCAGATGCCATAGATATCTGTCATTTGGCATTCACGTTTTGCTCGATAGTTAGAATAGGTACATCAATATGTAGCTGATAAAGACCATTAATAAGAAAACCATTTGCAATTTTATTTCTTCCATAAAGAATGTTACAATGGTCCTTGAAGAAGGTAATCACATAGCCTTGTTGTGCTAAGCATGAAACAGAAATCAAATTCCTGCTAGCTGCAGGCACATAATAATAGTCTTTCAAAACTAAGTCTAAGCCAGATGGTAATCGAAGAGGGTATGTTTTCATGGCTACTGCAGCAACTCTTGCTCTATTACCGATACGTAGGATCATGTCTCCATCCCTCAACCTCCTACTATCCTCAAGATCTTGCATGAAAGTGCACAGATGAGCACTAGAACCAGAGTCAAGCACCCAACTGGATGCAGAAAAATCGTAAGGTTAGACTCAATAACGAGCATACCACTAGAAGGACCTTCCTTCTGTTCTTAGGGTGGCCAGGTAAGTAGGGCAGTTCCGCTTCAATGGCCGTTGCGTTGGCAATGGAAATACTTTCCTTTGACATCAGCCTTTTTCTTTGGTTCTCTTTTTTTTTCTTTTGCTCCTTCCATCTTCTGTTTTTCGCATTTTTTTTTCTTTTCATAAGACTTTTTTTGAAGAAAGTCCGTTCCATAGCAAGAACTGAGGCTTTAGAACCTTTCATAGAAAGCTCAGGGTAACCAGCTATTCATTAATTCGGCAAAAAAATTTGAAGTTTATGCATGTGGTAATTCATGATGAATTGCCCATATGCCATCAGTCAAGGATTGCAGAATAATATTATTTCTAGAAGTCTAAGTCTAACTTCACACGAGCTTCTCAAGCTCCTCCATGTCTTGATTATTATCAGACAGTGATCTTGGACTGACTGCCATCAGCATCTTAGCCTTAAAAAAGTCGTATCGTGACTTGATACTTCTTGCGACTCTGTTCACAAACATCTCCTACAGGTGAGCCAACATTGGTGAGCAGTCCGATATCCTCAAAAATCAGGAAGGTCTGTGAAGCTCATCATGGATTGGACCATATCTAATGGGTTCCGATTCCTTCATTCTGAGACCCCGTTGAGTTGAGGTGTTCCTGGTGGAGTCCATTGAGAGACTATGCCATTTTTCTTAAGATAGTTTAGAAATTCCCAACTAAGGTATTCACCTCCTCAATCTAATCAAAAAATCTTAATGGGTTTTTCAATTTGCTTTCTACTTCATATCTGAATTCTTTGAAATTTTCAAATGCTTCAAACTTATGTCTCATAAGATACACATACCCATACCTAGATAAATCATCGATAAAGGTTATGAAGTAGACTAAGTTGCCTCTAGTCGGCGCATCAAATGGGCCGCACACATCAGTATGTACTAGGATAAGAAGATCCGTGGCCCTTTCCCCATGTCCTACAAAAAGAAGCTTAGTCATTTTGCCATGAAGATAGGATTCACAAATTAGATATGACTCGAAAGTCAATGGACTCAGTAGTCTGATTTTCTCCAATTTGTTAATCCTATCTTCTGCTCTATGACCTAATCTTAGGTGCCATAGGTACCTATCATTAGGACTATCCCTAGGACATTTTGATTTTATGGCTTTCATATTTTGCTCAAAATTAAAAATAGATACATCAACATGTCTTGATAAAGACCATTAATAAGGAAACCACTTGCAATTTTATTTCTTTCATAAAGAATGTTACAATGGTCCTTAAGAAAACTAATTACATAGCCTTCTAATGCAAGGCAAGAAATAGAAATCAAATTTTTGCTTGCTTTAGGCACATAATGACAGTCTTTTAATACTAAGTATAAACCAAATGGTAGTCGAAGAGGGTATGTTTCCACGGCCATGGCAATAACTCTTGCTCTATTTTCGATGCGCAGGATCATCTCACCATCCCTTAACCTTCTGCTATCCTCAAGACCCTGCATAGAAGTGCACAAGTGAGTACTAGAATCAGAGTCAAGCATCCAACTGGATGTAAAAGAAACCATAAGGTTAGACTCAATAATGAGCATACCTATAGAAGGACCCGCCATCTTCTTCTTTAGGATGGCCAGGTAAGTAGGGCAGTTCCACTTCCAATGGCCGTCATTGTTGCAATAAAAATAGTTTTCTTTGTCAGCGGCCTTCTTCTTCAGCTCTGCCTTTTTCTTCTTGCCTCCTTCCATCTTTTGCTTTTTCATAGACTTCTTCTTCTTTTCAAAAGACTTTCTTTTGGAAGAAGTCCATTCCATAGTAAGCACTGAGCCTTTAGAATCTTTCATGGAAAGCTCAGCAGTAACCAGCATGTTCATAAGTTCGGCCATGAAATTTTGAAGTTTATACATATGGTAGTTCATGATGAACAGTCCATACACATCGGTCAAGGATTGCAGAATTATATTATTCTGCAGGTCCAAGTCCAACCTCACTCCGAGTTTCTCAAGCTCTTCTAAGTCCTTGATCATCATTAGACAATGATCTTGGACTGACTGCCCATCACGCATCTTAGCCTTGAACAGTCGTTTAGTGACTTGATACTTCACTGCATGATTCTGTTCACCAAACATCTCCTGTAGGTGAGCCAATATTTGGCTAGCAGTCCTGATATCTTCATGTTGGCACTGGAGTTTATCAGACATCGAGCCCAATATGTAGTATCTGGCCATATTATCTTCATCTGTCCACTTATCCAGAGACGCTCTTTGCTTAATGGATGGACGAGCGGATAAGGTGGGAGGGTCCTGATCCAATACATGAGTTAACTTCTCAAATCCCAAAATAATTTTGAAGTTTCGAAGCCAATCCTTGTAATTTGGTCTGGTCAGTCTATGGGTGTCCAGGATTCGTGCTAGTGGGTTGGATGCAGATATTTTTCTATAGAGAGTCAAAATTTCTAGTTAGATATTATAATTAAGACAACTAATTTATTTAGAAATTTTATTTTTAAATAAATTAGCTTTTACTATTTTCTCGGATCCCTACACTCCCTCTGTAGAGATGTGAAAATCTTCATGATTACTGATTTCTAGTGGATGGTGCAGTCCCACCAACTTACTCATCACCTCACCTAACAGTTATTGGTGATGGGTTAGCCAATGAGTGAACAACTCTTGTTCAATGATTCTCTAATCATGATGCACCCAATCTTGATCTCTAATTCATGAATCTCATCATATCCGAAATATTGATCCACTCCTTAGTTAAGTCAGACCCACCATTTGCATAGATTGAATTCCTAATTGAGTCTCTCATCATATCCGAAATATTGAGCCCAATCCATCCTCCAGCCTATAGCATCCAATGCCTAATAGACATGGTTGCACCTTTTTGGTGCAACGAGCCACTATAACCAGCCGAGAATAATCAACCCTGGAAAGGGCCCGCACATCTACAATGGTGGAAGATCTTAGACTTAATCTTTTCTAAGAATGATTTGATTTAGGTCTCATTAAACTAGACTTGACGTAGTCATAACCATTATGATTAACCTAGTGGCATGGGTTAGCTCGGATTATTGACCACCTCAGATCAGAACTGAGTCAACAAATATGGCCAGGTAAGTGAGATCGATGGAAGGGATATGCCATTAACTTGACAAGAATGCATTCGAGTCGAGTAGCTTCCAATTAAAAATCAATCAATCGTATCTGCCAAACTTACCTTAGACACCAAATTGTTGAGCTAGAACCAATCAGGTTAGCCTATAATTTAGACTCTAACCACTAAGCCTAATTAGGTCTTAGCATGATCGATCACTCATGTGACTCAATCTTGATCAGACACAATCCTATTAGCCTGGTCAATTTAAGCATTGTTGATCCCATCTAACCAACTCTTGATTCTGTTTGATCAACCCCTAAAAGTAATTGAGCTGCCCAAGCCCGAACCCAATTTTATCAACATGTCTTAGATCTAAAAATTCTTAATTTTATATTTAATATATTTCATAATCTTAATTCTTAATTATGTTTAAGGTTCATTAACAAAACATGCAAATAAGATCCTAAGGTTTTAGGATCTAGAATTTTGCAGAAAATAAGTTTTCAATTTCTGATTAAGGACGAACGCGCAGCACCCCTACAAATCATAAGAACACCCCATTGAATAGAATAAGAGGGTCTTTAAACCCTACTTTATTCTTATGATCGGACGGTCAAGGGAAATGCCTTAATCAAAAATACAACTAATCTACAAAAACTAATTAGATCTAAGCATATATCTCATATAAGAAAATTGATCTAATTAAAATATGTTTTGCATACATCTCATATATCATATCATGCATATTTTTTAGATCTAAATTATCTCATAATTATCTAAAAAATTAAATTTAAATTTGATCTTATCAAATAAAATTTAATCTAGACCCTATTGTTGAACTATTCTACAACTAGTCTAAACATGCAACTATCATATCTCATATGAATAAATTAAATTTAATTTATTTTTTTTAGATCTAATTATAATATTTATAAGATCAAAAAATAGTAAAAAATAAATTTTAAAAATTATATTTAATCAAATAAAAATTATGATTATACTAGACTACACATAGAATAATTCTATTCCTAGTCTAGTCATGTATCTCATACATTTTAGATCTAGATTAATTAATTATAATTTTCTAATTTTTTGATATTAGATCTAATTACATCTCATGTGATATCTAAAATTACTAATTTATTATATTAAATTAGATCTAAATAAATTTTATAAGAACCTGGCTCTGATACCAGTTGAAGGAAAATCCTGATTTTTTCGATCAGATTCGTTCAAATCTGATTGGATCAAGAGGCATATTTCAAAAATTTTCTCTTAGATCCTAATCAAATCTAACATTTTTCAAATCTAATTTTATAATCTAATAAATAAAAAAATTAAATTAAATTAAATCTAAATTAATTTTACCTTGATGTGGGTAATCTGATTATCCATTGATGATCTTGTTGATTGCCTGAGGTTCTGGATCTAGCCATGCAAGTGCCTGACCTCTACCAGTATCCACTTGGGCTTGATCTGAAGATCTTCTCCTTTTTTATCATGTCTTCAAAAATCATATCTAGATCTAATTTGGAGGATCTTCGAAACTTCTTTCGAAGATCTGCTGTCGTCTCTGCAGCAATGCTATCTTCTTCCTTTTTCGTCTGCCTTTTCTTGCCTGAATCTCACTAATCTGAAGGCCCAACTTCGTTGGGCATGGAGAGGACAGAGAGGACTAAAAAGGTGGCATGGAGGAGGGAGAGGGGCAGCCTTAGGGCATGGCTATGAAATGTTCTATGAAAGTTAGGCGCAGATAAGTCTTTATATAGACCCTACTACGCCATGCCGTGCCACATCACCCCAGCCAATCACATCGCTTCATTCAATCAGATCTAAATCTGATTGGTGGGATGATATCATCTGATCCAATCAGATGAGAGACCCATAGATTCATCATAAGATGGTGCTTAAGATTGGTTAAAGTCTATAGGTGAGGGTCACCTAGTTTGAATCCAAGAAGCAACCTAGAGTCCCATCCATGTGGGACTCAAGGCATCCCTATCCATGGGTGCACGCCATCCTAGGCATGCACCCCTTTTTTTCCAATTTTTAGGGAGGGGACAAGCCCCTATCTACTCTTCGATAAGTGCACGACCCATGGACAGATGTCCAAGGGTCAATGGTCAATGTTTGACCAAAGTCAAAGGACAAGAATTAGCAGGTGATGAAAAATGGTAGGTGTTATCTTAAATTTATCTCATAAATTAAGACAATCCTTTTCTAACCTAGACAAGCTTCAGTCAGACTATGTAAAGGTATCTGAGTGAGCATAAACTCATTTGGCTCTATCGAGATAACTTTTAATGATAGAAAAAGGAGAATGTTATGTTCAATCGAGTGCTAGCACGATTTTCTTGAACCTAATTGAATCTAATTCAAATCAATTAAACTAGATTAGTCCAATTGATGATATCCAAATCTAAACCCTTATTTGTGTGATCCAGTTAGGTTCAGTTCTGTATGGTAATGGGATATGTCCTGATCTCTATCATCAACATCATCAAAATTTCTTTCGATGGATCAGAACTTTTTTGATTCAGACAACTAGAATGATCGATCATCTAAATCATTCTAATTGCTTCCAAAATTTATCAGTGACACCTAGCAGTATATGGTGGCAATCCATCAAAATTGAAAATGAACCTCTTGGTGTAGCTACTAGTGTGATTAAGTTCTTCTATCTTGAGCCCTGATCAGATTAGGGTTAAGGTGAACTCGTCAAACCCTAATTTCTATCATATGATTTAATCATTCGATTCAAGTCCAATATGAAGATCTTAATAGAAACTCTTTCTATTATTTTACTCTCTGCCATGGCCATGGGCTTATGAACTTGATTCTCATGATCATCATAGGGCTGCTCCTCATCCATCGAGGTAGATAGATTCCATCTTGGAGCAATTCAATTCCTACAATGAACATGCTATAGCCAACATACACCTCAGAATTTTGAATGGCTAGGAGATCGAGTCATGATGTAGTCAAACTATAACACCCTGAAGGTGAACAGTCGATGCTCCTTAGGTCAAAGAACCAGACATACCACCGCAGCTTCGAGTTAGTCATTGACGAGAAGGTAGACTTTCTTATGACTACTCGAGGTGGTCACGCTCAGTGCCCTCATTCTCTAACAAGTATCTGTACTCTCACTTTGGTGTCTCTACACCATAGACTCAAGACTCATCTACTATAAGAAAGCGATTGTACACTAACCTTCTGGATCAATCACCATCCTCGTGATGATCCTACGGTCAGGAGCATTTTATAAGTTAATAATGAAAATTCTTATCTTAAATTTTTAACTCTTGAAAATAAGAATTATCATTACCATTAACTCAAGGAATGTATCACAGACACTAAATACACATATGTGATAGAAAATAACCCATTTTATTATTTATAGTCAAAATTATAATTTTGCCCTTAGAAGTATATTACAAGTGTCAGCCAATTCTGGCTTCTAGGGCACACATATCTAACAAAGAACACCCCATCGAATGAATGGAGAGGGCATTTAAACCCTACTTCGCTCTTATAACCAGATAGTCAAGGAGAATACCTTAATCAGAAATATGATGAATTTACAAAACTAGTTAGATCTACATATACATCAAACATATAAAATTGATCTAATTTAAAAATATATTTTGCATACATCTCATGTATCATATCATGCATATTTTTATATCTAAATTATCTCATAAATATCTAAAAAATAAAATTTAAATTTGATCATATCAAATTAAATTTATTCAAGATAATTTTGTGGAACTATTCTATAACTAGTCTAAACATGCATCTATCATATCTCATATGAATAAAATTAAATAAATTTTATTTTTTAGATCTAATTAGAATATTTATAATATCAAAAAATTATAAATAAATAGATATAAAATTATAATTAATCAAATTAAAATTATGATCATCCTAGACTACACATAGAACAATTCTATCCTTAGTCTAGTCATGCATCTCATACATTTTAGATCTAGATTATTTAATTTTCTTAATTTTTGATTTTAGATATAATCACATCTAATGTGGCATCTAAAATTATCTAATTATCAGATCAGAATTATATTAAAATTAGATCTAAATAATTATGGTACCTGGCTTTGATACTAGTTGAAGGGAAAACCCTATTTCTTAGGTCAGGTTCGTTCAGATCTGATTTGATCAAGAAGCATATTTCAAAAAAAATTTTCTTAGATCTAAATTAGATTTGAGACTCTTCAGATCTAATTTTATCAATCTAATAAAACAAAAAAAAATAAAATAAAATAAATCTAATTTAATTGCACCTTGTTATGGGTAATCCTATTACACTGTGATGATCTCAATATTTTTCTGAGGTTCTGGATGTAGCCACGCAAGTGCCTGACCTCTATTAGTATCCACTCAGGCAGGATCTAGAGATCTTCTCCTTCTTAATCTGTACTCCAAAGATCAGATCTAGATCTGATCTTGAAGGTCTTCAAAACACCTTCCGATCTGGATCAGATCAGATCTGTACTCCCTAGGCATGCGCTCCTTCCCATGCACCCCTTCCCTTTCTACTTTTTAGCAGAGGACAAAGCCCCATGTTCTCTCCTATGGGTGCATGACACATGGGCAGATGTCTAAGTGTCAAACGACAACATTTGACCAAAGTCAAATGATAAGATTTAGCAGGTGATGAAAAATGCCAGTTGTTGTCTCAAATTTATCTTATAAATTAAGACAATTCTTTTCTGACCTTGACAAGCTCTAGTCAGACCAAGTAAAGGTTCCTGAGTGAGTCCAAACACATTTGGATCAGTCGAGATAACTTTTAATGATTGTTGAAGGAGAATATCAGGCTCAATCGTGTGCTAGCATGATTTCCTTGAACCTAATTGAATTTTATTCAAATCAATTGAAATAGGTTAGTCCAATTGATGATATCAAGATCTAAACCCTTGTTTGTGTGACCCAGTTAGGTTTAGTTCTATATGGTAATGGGATATGTCATGATCTCTATCATTGACATCATTGAAACACCTTCCGATGGATCAGACTTTTCTGATTCAGACAACTAGTATGATCGATCATCCAAATCATTCTAATTGCTCCCAAAATCCTCCAGTGACATCTAGCCGCATATAATGGCAACCCAATAGAATTAAAAATGAACCTCTTGGTGTAGTTACCTGTGTGATTAAGTTCCTCCATCTTGAGCTCCGATCGGATTAGGGTTAAGGTGATCTCATCAAACCCTAATTTTCGTCATATGAATTAATCATTCGATTCAAGTTCAATATGAAAATTCTAATAGAAACTCTTTCTATTATTTCACTCTGCCATGGCCATGGGCTTATGGACTTGATTCTAATGATCATCATAGGGTTGCTCCTCATCTACCGAGGTAGATAGATCTCCTATTGGTGCAATCTAATTCCTATAATGAACATGCTATAGCCAACATACACCTCAGGATTCTGAAAGGCTAGAAGATCGAGTTATGGTATAGTCAAACTATAACACCCTCAAGGTGAACTATCGATGCTCCTTAGGTCGAAGAACTAGATGCTGGAAATATGCGCTCTTCCCACACGGATCGGCATGGCCGCTGGTGATTAGCCAAGTAACTAGGATGTACTTCTCAGAGATTTATACGGAAGCACGATCAAACAAATCAAGGAATAGAAAAGAAGAGAAGAAGAGATTTTCAAAAGAAAAAGGCTTTTATTCAGTATATTTCAGCACTATGACAATCTTGACCTATTTTTAGTATATATACTTTACAAAGAGTCAAGTCCAAGCTCATAGAAAAACTCTCCAAACCCAAACAACCCACGTACATAAAATAATAACCCACAAAAACTGAGCTGGTCTAATTTTAGACTGAGCTGACTAACCTACGACTAGGTCGGCTCAGTCCCAGACTAAGTCGGCCCGATTGTATACCATGCCAACAGCACAAATGCACTGCTTTCTATCCAAATTTTTCTCTAAGACCTAGCCGACCAAGTTCTGGACTGAGCCGACCCAGTTCTCGACTGAGCCGATTTAGTCTCAATGTGAGCCAGCTCTATTTCTGAACTTTGCTATTGAGACTGATTCTTCTTCTGGCTCGCTCCTGTCTTTCCATGACCTATCTTATATTTCCAAGACTTGGGAGTGCCACTTCTAAGCTCATATTCTCCACCTTGGTGCTTTCAAGTCCTTGTGAACTCATCTCTTCTCAACAAACCCATCCATGCCACACATCTCTGAAAGCTGTCTCTGGGGAGTACCTTCGAGAGTACATCAGACTGATTCTCCTTGGTATTGACCTTCATCAGTTCCACTTCACCTTCCTCCACCAACTCTCTGATCTTGTGGTACCTCACATCTATATACTTTGTACGTGCATGATAGACTGGGTTCTATGCCAACAACAGAGCACTCTGACTATCACTGAATAGTGTAACCTTACTCTGCTCCACCCCCAACTCATCAATTAGCCTCCTAAGCCAAAGGGCTTCCATTGCAGCCTCTGTTATCCCAATGTACTCAGACTCTATGGTAGACAAGGCTATGATTGGCTGAAGGGTTGATCTCCAAGACATCGGTCCACCATGTACACAGAAGAGGTATCCAATAGTAGACGTCCTTGTATTAAGATCACCAGCATAATTTGCATCAACAAATCCTTCCAAAGGACCTGAACCTTCACACATCTTCATAGATTGTTCTCCAAATCCTCCCGACTGCCAACCAAATACCAAACCATAATTCCTTGTTCCATGCAGATATCTCAATATCCATTTCAATGCTTTACAGTGTTCCTTCCCAGGGTTAGCCATGTATCTACTAACCGTGCTCATTATATGTGCTATATCTGGTCTATAGCACACCATAGTGTACATCACACTGCCTACAACATTTGCATAAGACATTTGTTCCATGTACTCTCTCTCCTCTTCTAATTGGGGGCATTGTAACTTGGAGAGAGATATATGGATCGACAATGGCATCTCTGTAGGTTTGGCCTTCTCCATCCCAAACCTCTCTAGAACCTTCTGAACATACATTCCTTATGACAAATGGAGCACTCCTTTGCACCTATCTCTGTAAATCTCCATTCCAAGGATTTTCTCAACTGGATCCAAATCTTTCATCTCAAATTCAGATGATAATGCTCATTTCAACCTTTTCATAGCATCCATGCTTCTACTGGCTATGAGCATATCATCTACATATAATAATAGGTATAGGGCATCCTCCTCATCTACATTCTTGACATAGACACAACAATCATGTTCACATCTGCTGAAACCCAAGCTCAAAACAAAGCTACCAAACCTTCAATACCATCGACGAGGGGATTGTTTCAAGCCATACAAAGACTTCTTTAGTAAACACACCTTTTCTTCCTATCCCATCTCTATGAAACCATCTGGCTGCTTCTTGTAGATTCTTTCCTCCAAAGTTCCATGAAGGAAGGCTGTCTTCACGTCCATCTGTTCCAATTTCATGTTATGCTGTGCCACTAGTGATAGCAAAACTTGAATAGATGTATGACGCACCATAGGAGAAAAAATTTCTGCATAGTCAATCCCTTCCTTTTGTGAGTATCCCTTTGCTACCAACCTTGCTTTGAATCTAACTCCATCTTATTCTAAAGGTGCTTCTTTCTTTGTGAACACCCACTTTAAGTCAATAGGTCGAGCACCCTCTGAAAGATCCACCAGCTGTCATGTCTGATTCTTCTCAAGTGATTCCATCTCCTCCATCATGGCTTGCGTCCATGAATGATGATCCTCACTCTCCATGGCCTCTTTATAACTCTCTAGATCTTCATTAGCAGTAATGAGTGCATAGAAGATAACCTCACCAATGCCATATTTGATCGATCTCCTAATAGTATGCTGGGGCTTATGCAAAGCCACTCCCACTGGCACATCTCTGCCTGATGTCCATGGCTTCTCCTGCACATTTGTCTGAACTGTTGGTCCTTCATGCTGATTTTCAATCTGAGACAACACTTTTCTGCCCAACTCCACCTCAACAAGAACACTCCTGTAAGTGGATGTAACCTGCATGCCATCATTTTCTGATTGGGCACCGCTGTTGACCTCTGTTTCTCTAGTTTCATCTATCCCAGACCTCCTCAAGATGTTCTTCTCATCAAAGATAACATCCCTATTGATCACTGACTTCTGTGCCTGAGAGTCCCACAGTAGGTAACCCTTGACTCCTTGTGGATACCCTATGAATATCATATTTTGAGATTTTGGATCCAACTTGCTCCTCTCGATTGCCCCCACATGTGTATAGACTGTGCAATCGAAGACTTTCAGATGGCCAAGCTCTACCTTCTTTCCACTCCAGACCTCCTCTGGAATGCCTCCATTCAGCTTATAATGAGGGGACCTGCTCACAAGAAAATAAGAAAAAGTTAGAGTATCACTCAAAAAGGACTTTGGGAGTGATGTCTGCAGCCTCAAACTCCGTGCCTTCTCAGTTAGTGTCCAATTTATCCTCTCCACGATACTATTCTGCTGCAGAGTCATCCTCACCACGTAATGGCGTTTGATGCTATTTTTCTCATAGTACCTTCTAAACTCCAGTCTAGTATACTCTCCTCCATTGTTCGATTTCAAATACTTCACCTATCTTCCTCACTCTTTCTCTACTTCAGCTCTCCAGGCACTGAACTGGGCAAACGCCTCTGATTTTTCTTTAATCAGATAAACCCACACCTTCCTTGAGAAATCATCAATGAAAGTGACAAAGTATTTTATCCCACCTCTAGCTGATACAGGAGCTGATCCCCACACATCTGAGTGCACTAAATCCAGCACTCCCTCGCTGCGCTTGGTACTTCTGACAAACTTCACCCTATGCTGTTTGCCAAAGATGCACGGCTCATAAAGATCTGTGCCCTTCTTCTTCAGGGCTAAGATCATACCTCTTCTGCTTAGTTTAGCGAGCCCACGGTCACTTATATAACCCATCCGATAGTGCCATAGCTGATATAAAATCTGCTCCTCCTGTGCCACTGCTAGCACCTCTGCACTATCATTCAACCTGGCTACTAAAAGCATAACCTTACTCCTCCAAGTAGCCCAAAGAGATCAAATTCTTTTTCAACTTCAGTACATGTCTAACATTTGATAATGTATGAATGATCCCATCATACATTCTAACCCTAATAGAGTCAACTCTAGCTACTTTGCATGGATGATCATCTCCAAGGCTGACACTTTCACCATCGACCTTCTGGTAGGTAGCAAACCACTCTCGATGAGAAGTATAGTGGTGCGAGCATGCTGAATCCAATATCCATATAGTATCACACTCTATGGATCCACCTGATATAACTAGCAGGTCTTCTCCACTGCTCACAGAAATTGTATCATCTTCCTTGCTGGCCTTTCCTTTTTCTTATCTCAAAAGGGGATAATCTCTCCTCAGGTGTCTAGGATGATGATATTTATAACATTTCAATATCATCTTCCTCTGATCTCGAGACTTTGACCTACCCTTGAATTTTCCTCTTGTCTTCTCCTTTGATCTTCCCTGTCTTTCATTCATAGCCAAGATCTCAGACTTAGGGTCTTCCTTGCAGATCTTCTCCCTTTGGTCATTTGATCTGAAAACACCAACAACCTCTTCATAATTTAGGGTCTCCTTCCTATAAACTAAAGTTGTTATAAGACCATCATGCAAACCTAGGAGAGAACATAATAGCAGCAATGCCCGATCCTCCTCATCGATCTTCACATCTAAACTTATCACCTCAAAACACACCTGATTGAACCTTTGGATATGTGTAATAAGATCTCCGCCTTCGGGCATCCTCAGACTATACAGCTGTTTCTTCAACCATAGCTTGTTCATCATGTTCTTCCCCATTTATGTATTCTCCAGTCTCTCCTAGAGCTCCTTTGCCGTAGTTTCTATGCAAACTTCGGGCAAAACCTAATCGACCAAGCACATTCGGATTATGCTAAAAACAATTTCCTCCAACTCATCCCAATCCTCAGCACTAATCTTTTCCAGCCTTTCTTTTGTTAAGACCTTGTACATCCTCTATTGAACCAATAAGTTCATTACTCTTTGTTGCCATAGAGTAAAGTTTCCCTTGCCGTCGAACTTCTCAAAATCCACCTTGAATCCACTTGATCCCATGACTTCAGAAAAGTCAAGAACAAATCCCTAACACCCTTTACGATCTCACACACAAGCAAAACTACCCTTCAAAGAAGATCTAACTAGCCCTAGATCCTCTTTTCAAACTTCTGTATCATCGTTCCTCCGTGTAAATAATCTCCACCTCAATCTAGAGACAACCAAGAGAGCAAACTAGAAATTTTAGGATAAAATCTGATGCAATAGATCTTGGATGCAGTAAATCCTAGGTGTCTTTCTTTCTTCCACGTAACACCGCTTTGATACCAAATGTTGAAAATATGCGCTCTTCCTACATGGATCGGCATGGCCGCTGGTGATTAGCCAAGCAACAAGAAAGTACTTCTCAGAGATTTATGTGAAAGCATGATCAAACAAATCAACAAATAGAGAAGAAAAGAAGAAGAGATATCTGAAAGAAAAGAGCTTTTATTCAGTATATTTCAGCACTACGACAACCTTGACCTATTTTCAGTATATATACTTTACAAAGGATCAAGTCCAAGCTCATAGAAAAACATTCCAAATCCAAACAACCCACGTACATAAAATAATAACCTATGAAAATTGAGCTGATCCAATTTCAGACTGAGCCGGTTAACCTACGATTGGGTCGGCTCAGTTCCAGACTGAGCCGACCCAATTGTGTACCGTGCCAATAGTCTGAAAATACTACTTTCTATCTAGATTTTTTTTTAAGACCTAACCGATCTAGTCCTGGACTGAGCCGACCTAGTTTCCAACTAAGCCGATTCAGTCTCAGTGTGAGCCAACCCAATTTTTGAACTTTGCTATTGAGACTGATTCTTCTTCCGACTCGCTCATGTATTCCCATGACCTATCTTCTCATATTTTCAAGACTTGGGAGTGCCACATCTGAGCTCACACCAGACACACCACTATAACTTCGAGCTAGTCATTGACAAGAAGGTAGACTTCCTGATGACTGCTCGAGATGGTCACGCTCAGTGCCCTCGTTCTCTAACGAGTACCTATACTCTCGCTTTAGTGTCTCTACACCATAGACTCAAGACTCTTCTATCCTAAATAAGTGATCGTACACCAACCTTCTGGATCAATCACCATCCTCATGATGATCCTACGGTCGGGAGTATTTTATGAGTTAATAATAAAAATTCATGTCCTAAATTTTCAATTCTTGAAAATATGAACTATCATTATCATTAACTCAAGGGATGTATCATAGATACTTTCAAATATACACTACGATTGAAAATAATCCATTTTAGTTTTTATAGTCAAAATTAAAATTTTGCCCTTAGATGTGTATTACAAGTGTTAGCCAATTTTGGCTTCTAGGGCACACATATCTAACATTCCTATCCCTCTGAGAGGTACTTAGGTACTATTTCAGAGGAAGTAGAAAAAATATTTCTCATAGGTAATGGGGATCGTGTTGATGATCCCAAAACCTATGATGAGACGATATCGGATATCGACTCCGAGAAATTATTAGAGGCAATGAAGTCAGAAATTGACTCGATGCACTGAAACCAAGTCTAGACCTTGATAGATTCATCTAAAGGTATAGTACCTATTGGGTGTAAATGAATCTACAAGAGAAAGATTGGAGCATATGAAAATGTGGAGACATTCAAAGCTAGACTAGTGGCAAAAGGGTATAGTCAGTGCGAAGGCATTGACTACCAGGATATCTTTTCATCAGTAGCCATGCTAAAATTTGTTCGCACATTGCTTGTTGTTGCAGCCTATTTTGATTATGAAATATGGTAAATCGACATAAAAATGACATTCTTAAATGGATACCTTGAGGAAGACATCTATATGCAACAGCCACTAGATTTCACATCCAGTGATGCTGATCACAAAGTATGCAAGCTGCAAAGGTCCATATATGGACTTAAGGAAGCATCTCAGAGCTGGAATACTCATTTTAATGATGTGATCAAATTATTTGATTTCATCAAGAATAAGGAAGAACTATGTATTTTCAGAAAGGTCAGTGAGAGTGCTATTATCTTTCTCGTACTATATGTGGATGATATCCTCCTTATTGAAAATGATATTCCCATGTTGACCATAGTTAAAATGTGGTTATCTAAAGAATTCTCCATAAAAGACTTAAGAGAAGCATCCTTCAATCTAGAAATTAAGGTCGATAGAGATAGACCGAATAGGATGCTAGGTCTTTCATAGAAGATGTACATAAAGAAAGTGCTAAAGAGATTTAGAATGGAAAATACCAAGAGAGGATTGGTATCCTTCAGACATGGCATTCATCTCTTCATGAAAATGTGTTCCAATACACCTAAGGAGATTGAACGCATGAGCAAGATCCCTTATGCTTCAGCAATAGAGAGCCTCATATATGCCAAGTTATGTACACGACCTGATGTAGCCCATGCTGTGAGTGTCACGAGCAGATATCAGTCGAATCCTGATGAAGAATACTGGATTTCTATGAAATGTATCTTTAAGTACTTGAGAAGAACTAGAGATATATTGTTGGCTTTTGGTAATGGAGAACTCCAAGTCTAGGGGTTTGCAGATTTGGATTTTATGTCCGATATAGATGATTGAAAGGCAACATTTGGGAGTCTGTTTGTGTGTAATGTAGTGCTATCAGTTGGAAGTGTTTCAAGCAGACAGTGATAGCAGATTCCACTATGGAAGTAGAGTACATCGCTGCATCAGAAGTTGGAAAGGAGGCATTCTAGTATAAAAAGTTCACTACAGAGATCGGAGTGATGCCATTGGATGCTATTTCTCTGTACTACAATAATAATGGCACCATAGCCCTTGCTAAGGAGCCAAGGTCTCATAAAAAATCCAAGCACATCAAGCAGCGATACCACCTCATCCATGATTACCTCAAGAAAGGTTACGTCGAGATCAAGAGAGTCGACTCCGTAGACAATGCAGTAGACCCACTTACAAAGTCGTTGGGCCAGCAAAAGATCAAAGCCCACCTTGAGAAGATGGAACTTAGATTTATAGCCAATTGACTTTAGGTCAAGTGGAAGTTTGTTAGATATGTGTGTCCTAGAAGCTAGATTAGCTGACACTTGTAATACACTTCTAAAGGCAAAATTATAATTTTGACTATAAATAATAAAATAAGTTATTTTCTATCACAGTGTATATTTGAAAGTGTCTATGATACATTCCTTATGTTTATGATAATGATAGTTCATATTTTCAAGAGTTGAAAATTTAATACATGAATATTCATTATTAACTCTAAAAATGCCGTCGATCGTAGGATCGTCATAAAGATGGTGATTGATCTAGAAGATTGGTGTACAATTACTTCTTTAGGATAGATGAGTCTTGAGTCTATAGTGTAGAGACATCAGAGCGAGAGTACAGGTATGAAAAAACCAATTCTAGGGTTTTAGAGGTAGATCTTAAAACTTTTTCAAGATCTTACAGGAGAAGACTTAAATAAATCTAAAATTTATTTAAATAACCATGTAAACACCTAGGTCTTAGATCTTTTATATGATTAAGACATGATATTAAATTAAAAATTAAAATTAAATAAGAAAGAAAAAGGTTGATCAAATCAACTTAGATCTACAATACATCAAATATAGGTATGAAGTTTATAGATCAGATCTATTACCTGAGCAAGCTTAGATGTTCTAACTTGCTGATCTAGACTTGAGGATAAAGTCATGAGTCACACATGCATCCGACCTCTAGGAGTCATCCACACGAGCCTACGATCTTTGATCTGAAGTCTGATGCAGGAAATCAGCACAGCATGCTAGTACTGTGCTGATCCTTCTTCGACGATCGATCCGATGCTTCCTTCTTCGATATTTGGACTCTCCAAAATATGAGAACAAAAATGAGAGTTTGCTGATCTAAGACTCTTTCAAAGAAAACTCAAAAGAAAGGAGGAGAGATTAAAAATAAAATAACTCTAGAAGAAGACCCTTTTCCTCTTCTCTTTTTTCTCACCTAGACAACTAGTTTAGTGCCTATGGAACACCCATGCCCAAGGACCCTCTTTCTCTAATTTTTGCACACCTCAAGCCTCTCCCAATGTTCTGTATTCCATAAAAAAATCAAAATAAACTAATAAATAGGAAAAAAGAAGAGTCCAAGTTAGATCAAATTCCTAGACTAGGAATATCCAAACATGGGAAGTTGTCGGGGCGCCCAAGAGTTGGGCACCTCCTCCACAATTTTTAGCATGGACCAGTAAGGGAGGGTGCACAAAAAATAAGATTATTTTCATAGAATATGAGAAGAATTAATTAAAAGTGGCGGCGGCACTAAAGGAAAGATGTTTTGGTCAATAAGGATTCTATCTCATAGAATCCTAAGCAAAATCAATTCCTCCTTTGACTTGGTCTTACACCTAACTTTCAAATATGACTTGGAGGGAGAGAGGAGGTATGGAAATAAAGAAGAAAGGGATTTTCCATGAAAAATATCTAGAAAATAGGAATGATGGGCATTGGGACCAAGGTGGCGCAAGGAGATAGGGAGTCCTAGTCACACTAGGACTCTTGCTTTGACTTGGTCAAACAAGATCTTTTAACCAAATAAAATCAAGATTAAACCAACCCAACTAAATAAAGCCCTAACCTATTTAAGAACTTAATTAAATTAGATTAAATTAGATTTAGTTCTAATTTATTTTCTATTTAAATTAAAAAATTGGATTAATCTGAGTCCTAATTAGATTAGGACTGGTTCTTTCTTGCACTTGACTTATCCAATAAACCAGTTTGACTTGATCCAATCAAGCCCAAACTAAATCAAATTAAATCATATTTAATTAAAATTTATCTCAGCCTATTGGCTTAATCAAATTAAGCCAATTAGCAATCTAATTGCTAATCAATCCTTCTGCAATACTTGCACTAGGTTAAACATCAATCGTATTGATTGTTTAATCCTAGAACGATTCTTAATTGTTGATCAACCATCCGATCTGATCGTACACTCTAATTTGTGTGACCTCATAGGTTCGAACCAAAGTTGGTAGCATAGAAATAAATTTTTGTACCAATCGAAGTGACCATTTAGCAATGATATCCAATGGTCGGATAGGTCGAAGGTGTAGAACACCATCCTTAGAACCCATGCGGATATAGTTTTCATATAATTCATCCCCTTGATCACGATGATCGTAGGACACATCATACTTCAACTGTCAACTCTGATCAGGTTGTCCATATTGTATTTCAAAATATCAAATCCATCTAATTGATTATCTTGGCCAAGGTTTTGCTATATTAAAATATAGTGATATATTCTTCTCCAACTCTTGAAGTGGTCAATTCTATCTTGATCACACTCTGACTTTGCAGGTACTTGATTGTGCCCAGTACCCTTTCATTGCTAAATTAGAAATTCAGTTAGTCCGGTACCAAAGCATGGTGAGTTGCTTGCAAGTCACTGAGGTGATCTCAAATCTAAGGGATACTTATACCTATAATGCATCAAAAATATTCTTGACAGTAGAATGCTCTAGAGTTGGTCACATTCAATGATGATGTATCCATACATCTCACCTGTATGCCATACCAGTATCTCCACACACCTTAGTTAAGAGGACAACCAACCTATATGACATATAGTGACCTATGCTCGATAGACGTTGTCGTCCTAATTAACAGTCTATTATTTGATCATGAACAAATTTAAAGACTAATTGATAAATCCTCTCTTTGTCGAAACTAAATAGTCTTAAAGACTTCATCACAACAATGGAGTTCATTAGAAGATATAAACTTATGATGAAAAAAGATATCAAAATATTTTTTATTAATTAATAAATTAATTATAATATCTCAACCATCAACAGGCTGATGATTAGCTTTAGGACATAATTTTCAACAACTCCCACTTGTCCTAAAGCCACTCAACATAATATCTAATACCCATCTTTGACTTATGGTTGTCGAACTCCTTGATTACCAGGGCTTTAGTGAAGGGGTCGGCTAGGTTCTTCTTTTCATCGATCTTCTAAAGATCGACGTCACCATGATCCATTATCACACGGACCAAGTGGAAGTGGCGCAGAATGTGCTTTGTTCACTGGTATGCCTTTGGTTCCTTTGCTTGAGCTATGGCATTAGTGCTGTCGCAGTAGAGCAGGACTAGACCATCAATGGAGGGTGCTATTCTAAGCTCGGTAATGAATTCCTCAGCCACACAGCTTTCTTTGCTGCATCTGATGCTGCCATGTACTCTACTTTGGAAATAGAGTTAGCCACTATATGCTGCTTGAAACTTTTCTAGTAGATGGCTCCATCATTTAGAGTAAAGATATAACCTAACACACTTTTACTATCATTATGATTAGATTGAATGCTGGAGTCTATAAACCCCACAAGCTTCAGATCTGACTCATCATAAACCAATCATTGGCTCTTAGTATTTCTCAAATACTTAAGGATGGTTTTAACCACCTTCTAATGATTTTCTCCAGGATCAGATTGGTATCTACTCACTACTTATAGTGAGTATGCCACGTCTGGTCTCGTACATGTCATTGCATACATAATAGATCCCACTACCAAACCATATAGAATTCTACTCATACGATCTCTCTCTTCAGAAGTTGTCGAACAATCCTTCATAGAGAGAGAAATTTCTTGGCCTATCGAAAGATAGCCCTTTTTGAAATTCTCCATGCTGAACCTGTTCAGTACAGTTTCTATGTACGTGGATTGGGATATACCAAGCATCTTTTTAGATCTATCCCTATAGATCTTCATCCTTAGGATGTAGGATGCTTCACCCAAGTCCTTCCTAGAGAACTATGATGACAACTAGACTTTTATTCCTTATAGTGTGGGGATGTCATTCCCGACTAAGAGAATATCGTCCACGTACAAAATAAGGAATACCACTACTGAACCATTTGCCCATTTATAAATGTAGGATTCTTCTCCATTCTTAATGAAGCGATACGTTTTGATCACTTTATCAAAATGCATGTTCCAACTTTGAGATGCCAGCTTCAATCCATAAATTAATTTCTAAAGCTTGCACACCTTAGACTCATCTATAAATGTGAACCCTTCTGGTTGTATCATATACACCTCTTCGGTCAGCTCTCCATTTAGGAAAGTTGTCTTCACATCCATTTACCAGATCTCATAGTCCAGATGGACAGCAATGGCAAGCATGATCTGAATGGACTTGAGCATTGCCATAAAAGAGAATGTCTCATCATAGTCAATACTATAACATTGATGATGCCCCTTAGCAGCCAGATGGACTTTATAGGTCTCCACCTTTTTGTCTGCACCCCTCTTTCTTTTGAAGATCCATTTACACCCAATAGATTTAACCCCTTCAGGTGGGTCAACTAATGTCCATACATCATTAACCTTCATAGAATCCATTTTGAATCTCATGGCTTCTAGCCATTTCTTAGAGTCGGATCTCTGCATCACATCCATATAAATGATCGGATCCTCATCGTTCTCATCGAGTTCAATGGAATTACCATCCTAGACCAAGAATCTATAGTATCTATCCAGATGGTGGGGTACTCTACCAGATCATCTTAATGGTGCAGATTCACTAGGCTTCGTATCAGATTTGATCAAATCTGACTTAGGTTCAATATTCTGTGTCGAATTTTCTATCTATTGAACTTCATCAAGTTGAACCTTAGAGGCAATAATTCCTTCATTAAGAAACTTCTTTTCCAAAAAGGTTGCCGTAAGACTGACGAACACCTTTTGTTCATCAGCATTGTAGAAATAGTATCCTTTGGTCTCCTTTGCATACCCTATGAATGTACACTTGTCGGACCTAGGTCCAAGTTTGTCTATAACTAACCATTTGACATAAGCCGGGCACCCCCAAATCCTAAGGTATGAAAGTGTTGGCTTACTTTCTGTCCATATCTCAAATGGAATTTTAACTACAGACTTACTTGGAATCCTATTTAATAGATAACAAGCCGATTCGAATGCATATCCCCAGAAGGATATCAACAAGCTAGCAAATTCCATCATGGATCGGACCATGTCTAATAGAGTTCAATTCCTTCTTTCAGACATACCATTATGCTGTGGTGTTCCAGAAGGAGTCCACTGGGAGAGAATTTCATTCAATCCTAGATATGTGAGAAACTCATCAGAAAGATATTCTCCTCCTCAGTTAGACCAAAGAGTTTTAATACTCTTTCCAATTTATTTTTCTACTTTACTTCGTAATCCTTTGAACATTTCAAAAGAATCCGACTTATGTTTCATCAGATAGACATATTCATATCTGGATAGATCATCTATGAAAGTGATCAAGTAGACATATCCATCTCTAGCACTTGTGCTCATTGGTCCACATACATCAGTATGTACTAAACCTAAGAGCTCATTGGCTCTCTCAACTTTTTCAGTAAAAGGTGACTTAGTCATTTTACCAAGAAGACAGAACTCACAGGTTGGAAGTGATTCACAATCATTAACTTTAAGGATTTCCTCCTGAGTCAACCTATTTATCCTGTTCTTATTTATATGACCTAGCCTATAGTGCCATAAGTAGATATCTGATACACTATCTAATCTAGGGTGCTTGCCAGTAGAATAGACTATATTAATAGATTGTGATAACATATATACGCCATTGTTCAATTCTCCGTAGAAAGCAGTAACACCATTCACAATGACATTATAAACTCATTTCTTTATTAAAATTTTATAGTTGTTCATGGCTAAAAGGCATACAAAAATGATATTTAAAAAGAAACTAAGATAGAAATAACAATCACTAAGAACAACGGTATGAGATTCAAATACAAGTTTCAAAATTTCTAAAGCTAGAACTGGAATTGATCTTCCATCTCCAACGTTCAGGAATCTCTCGCCTTGCTCAAATCTTCTACTGACCTGCAACCCCTGCAACAAATTGCAAATATGATAAGGACTACCGATATCCAATACCTAATCAGTAATATCATAAATAGAGAAATTGCAAGGAGTTATCATATAAATAACTTGCCCAGCAACAGCTTGCTTCTTTCTCTGTCTACTCGGATCTTGGGAGGCAATGTACTGAAGATAGTTCCTCTTCTAGTCCCCTCGCTTTTTACAAAAGAAGCATTCAGCTTGACTCTTATTGGGCTTGGTCTTTGGGGTCAGAGCCTAAACAGGTGTCCTAGCATGAACATGCACCTTCTTGGCTTTCATCTTCTTGTTCTTCTTCCCTTTTCTGAAGGATCGAGAATGAGAAGATGAACCTCCCATTAAGTTCACCAACTCCTTATGGAGTTGGTGATCCTTCTCAAAGTTCTGAAATAACCCCAGTAACCCATGGTAGTCCACTTCAGGCTTTGACATTCTACAATGTGTAAGGAATGGGAGATAAGACTTGGGTAGCGAGTTCAGTATTGCATATTTCCTAAGTTGTTTGTGCAAGGAAAAGCCGAGCTTGCTCAAGCGATCTATCAGCTTGATCATGTACAATACATGATCAGTGACAGAGGCACGATCCCGCATTTTGGTATTGAAGATGGCATAACTAGTCTTATGCCTCTCAGCATCATCGGATGTGCCAAAAAAATCCTCCAACACTTGAAGCATTTCATTTGGCTGAGCCATCTCAAACTTACGACTGAACTCATCACTCACCATAGCCAGCATAATGCAGCGTACCGTGGTTCGGTCATTGAGCCACTTCTGATAAGTATCTCTGACTATTCCACATGCATTGACAGCTGGCTCCTCAAGTATAGGATCCATCAGTACATATAGAATCCGTTCATGCTTCAGGACAATCTTCAACTTTCGATACCAACTATCGAAGTTTGGTCCCACCAATGTATCATTATCCAACAATGATTGGAGCGATAGAGAAGTGGCCATGTTTGCACAAAGAAAAACCAAAACCTAATTAGTAATTGATTGATTAAACCTAAAGATTTGGACTTTAATCAAAAGATTTCTCCCACTATTTTATTTGAATTGATTGCCTCTACCTTCAATTCGAGAAATTACCCTAATTTCTTAGTAGATACTAGAATCCATACAAACTACACACAAGTCCAACTTTGGTTGGCCCACCCATGTACATCTAAGGGTAGGTTCATAACCAATTATTTCTTCAAATAACTTTTAGTAATTAAATTTTATCCCAGGCCCTGATCAGTTGGCTTTGGCCTTCTCAAAAAAGGGTTCAGTTAGGTCCAACCATTAACATGACCATACTTGGCCCATCCAACCAATGAATGATTAGGCCCAACTTTGGTTGGCCCACCTGACCACCATTTACAAGGATGTATCCAAGAGATCATATAGTGAATGATAATTCCATCAACTGATAAGCACCAGGCCTTTGGGCCTCCAATGATTATCCAATTGATGGACCCATTATTTTTCACTTTAATGGGAGGCTATGATCCAGTTATCATATAACTATTTCATTTTAGAGACCTAATAATTTTAGGAAATTTATTTATAGAAGTGAGTAGATCAGATTAACCAGCTTGTCATGATCCTACCATTAACTTCACCAAGTCAGCTTAAGGGAGACCATTAATAGGCTGGTCTAGGAGCACCTAAATCAGTCACACTGATTTACCTAGCTGACATGGGTAAGCTCGAATAGTCAAGCGATCCGATCAAAACATAATCTCACCAAGAGGCCATGTAAGTTCAATCAGTGGAAGGATTTGCCAGGCTTGCTTTAGACATCATCAGAAATGGCCAGATAAGCAGGCTACCAATTAAAAATCACTGATCTGATTTACCTTAGATACCAACTAATTTAATTAGTTTTAATTAGATCAACCTAGCAGTTCATGCTAGACCGCGTAACTAAGAATCAAGTCTATCTTGGATCTTGTTAAAGATATGGACTTGACCAACTACAACTATTATAATTGATCTAGAGAATCCTTGACCTAATCAAAGAGAATAATTGATTAGATTTAGTCAATTCTCTAATTAAGTCCATTCCTTAATCTAACCCTAGGTCTAACCCAATTAATGGACCTAATCTTCACTAACACATTTAACCTAATGTGTTATGATTTGTGTCTTAGGATCTTCAATTCACAATCCTAGATTCTAATTAATCAACTTCTTAATTCTCAATTAAGTTTTGGGCTGAGGGTTGGGGTTCGGCTTTTCAAAAATAATTTTCATGTTTGTAAAATATTTTTACAACATGGTTCTATCAATCAAGTTGCATGTTTGATTCATAATCAATATGCAAGTAAAATAAACATAAAACTACTTTAGATCTAATCTAAATAGGTTCATGTAATTGAAATAATTTCAATAATATTCAATCATAAATCTCTTTAGATCAAATCTAATACATTTATGATGATTGAAATTGAAATAAAATATATTTAATTAGATCATAAAATCTCTTATATCTAATCTAAAATTTTATGATCAATATTTTAGATCAGTACGTATTAAGACAATCTATTCACTGTAAAGGATAAATCTTATAGCAGGACAACCTTATGGTAGTCCGTGCAATCTAAAATAATTTATTTTTTTTATTTTAGATTTAATAATTAGATTATAAATTAGATCTAATCTAAGAAATAATCTAGACATGCACAAAAATTATATAATAAGAACCTAGGCTTTGATAACAATTGAAGGAACTAGAGCTAGGGTTTCGCAGGTAGATCTTGAAACTTTTTCAAGATCTTATGGTGGAAGACTTAAATAAATCTAAAAATTATTTAAATAACTATGTAAATACCTAGATCTCAGATCTATTACATGATTAAGATATGATATTAAATCAAAAATTAAAATTAAATAAGAAAGAAAAAGGTTGATCAAATCAACCTAGATCTACACTACATCAAATGCAGGTATAAAGTTTATAGATCAGATCTATTACCTAAGCAAGTTTAGACATTTTAATTTACTGATCTGAGCTTGAGAATGAAGTCATGAGCTGCACACACATCCGACCTCTAGGAGTCATCTACATGAGCATACAATCTCTGATCTGAAATCCGATGCAGAAAATCAACACAGCATACTAGTACTACGCTAATCCTTCTTTGACGATCGATCTGATGCTCTATTTTTTGATATTTTGACTCTCCAAAATATGAGAATGAAGATGAGAGTTTCCTAATCTGAGACTCTCTCAATAAAAACTCAAAAGAAAGAAGGAGAGGTTGAAAATAAAATAGCCCTAGAAGAAGATCCTCTTCTTCTTCTCTTTTCTCTCACCTAGACACCTAGTTTGGTGCCTATGGAACCCCCATGCCCAAGGACCCTATTTCACTAATTTTTGCACACCCCAAACATCTCCCAAATCTCTATATTTCATGAAAATATTAGAATAAAATTCATCCAATAAATAGAGAAAAAGAAGAGTCCAAGTTAGGTCAAATTCCTAGACTAGGAATATCCAAACATGGAAAGTTGTTGGGGCGTCCAACTCTTGGGTGCCTCTCCCATAATTTTTGGCATGGACCAGTAAGGGAGGGTGCACAAAAATAAAAATTATTTTCATAGAATAAGAGAAGAATTAATTAAAAGAGGGGGCGGCAATCCAGGAAAGATGTTTTGGTCAGTAAGGATTCTATCTCATCGAATCCTAAGCAAAATCAATTCCTCCTTTGACTTGGTCATCCACCTAACATTCAAATATGACTTGGAGGGAGAGAGGAGGCATAGAAATCAGGAAGAAAAGGTTTTTCTATAAAAAAATATACAAAATAGATATGAGGGGCATTGGGACCAATGTGGCGCAAGGAGATAGGGAGTCGTGGTCACACTAGGACTCCTATTTTGACTAGGTCAAATAAGATCTTTTAACCAAATAAAATCAAAATTAAACCAACTTAATTAAATAAGACCCTAACCAATTTAAAGACTTAATTAAATTAAATTAAATTAAATTAAATTTTGATTTATTTTTTAATCAAATTAGAAAATAAAATCAGATTTAATTCGATCCTCCTACAATGCTTGCACTAGGTTAAACACCAATCATATTGATTGTTTAACCTTAGAATGATTCTTAATCATTGATCAACCATCCGATCAGATCATATGCTCTAATGTGTATGACATCATAGGTCCGAACCTAAGTTGATAGCATAGAAATAAATTTTTATACCAATCAAAGTGACCATCTAGCAATGATACCCAACGGTCGAATAGATCCAAGGTGTGGAACACCATCCTTAAAACACATGCAGATATAGTTTTCATGTAATTCATCCACTTGACCACAATGATTGTAGGACACATCAGAGTTCAACTATCAACTCTGATCAGGTTGTCCACATTGTATTTCAAAATATCAAATCTATCTGATGGATTATCCTGGCCAAGGTTTTGCTATATTGAAATACAGTGATATATTCTTCTCCAACTCTTGGAGTGATCAATTCCATCTTGATCACACACTGACTTTGCAAGTACTTAATTATGCCCGAAAGCCTTTATTTGTTGAATTAAAAATTCAGTTAGTTCAGTACCAAAGCATAGTGAGTTGCTTGCAAGTCACTGAGGTGATCTTAGGTCTAAAGGATACTTATACCTATATCTCATTAGAGATATTCTTGATAATAGAATGCTCTACGGTTGGTCATGTTCGATGATGATGTACCCATATATCTCACATGTATGCCATACCAGTGTCTTCACACATCTTAGTTAAGAGGAAAACCAATTTATATAGCATATAGCGACCTATGCTCGATAGACGCTGTCGTCCTAATTAATAGCCTATCATTTGGTCATTAACTAATTTAAGGACTAAACGATAAGTCCTCTCTTTATCGAAACTAAATTGTCCTAAGGACTTCATCATAACAATGGAGTTCATTAGAAGATGTAAACTTATGATGAAAAAAGATGTCAAAATATTTTTCATTAATTAATAAATTAATTACAATATCTCAACCATCAACAAGCTAATGATTGGCTTTGGAACATAATTTCCAATAAGGTACTCGTTAGAGAATGAGGGCACTGAGCGTAACCACCTCGAGCAGTCATGAGGAAGTCTACCTTTTCGTCAATGACTGGCTTGAAGTTGTAGTGATGTGTCTGATTCTTTGACCTGAGGTGCATCGATAGTTCATCTTGAGGGTGTTATAGTTTGACTACACCATAACTCGGTCTTCTAGCCATTCAAAATCTTAGGGTGTATGTTGGCTGTAGCATATTTATTGTAGGAATTGGATTGCACCAATAGAAGATCTATCTACCTCGGTAGATGAGGAGCAACCCTATGATGATTATGAGAATCAAGTTTATAAGTCTAGGGCCATGGCAGAGTGAAATAATAGAAAGTGTTTCGATTAGATTTTTTATATTGGACTTGAATTGAACGATTAATTCACAAGACGGATATTAGGGTTTGACGAGATCACCTTAACCCTAATCTGGTCAGGGCTCAAGATAAAGGAACCTAATCACACAAGTAACTGCATCGAGAGGTTTGCTTTCAGTTCTAATGTGTTGCCACCATATGCTGCTAGGTGTCACTGATGGATTTTGGGAGCAATTAGAATGCTTTAGATGATCGATCATACTAGTTGTTTGAATCAGAAGTATTTTGATCCATCGGAAGGTGTTTTGATAATGTCGATGATAGAGATCGTGACATATCCCATTACCATATGAAACTAAACCTAACTGAATCACACAAATAAGGATTTAGATCTCAATGTCATTAATTAGACTAACCTAGTTCAATTGATTTGAATAAGATTCAATTAGCTTCAAGGAAATCTTGCAAGCACATGATTGAGTCTAATGTTCTCCTTTAATAATTATTAAAGCTTGTCTCGACTGAGCAAAATATGTTTGGACTCACTCGGGAACCTTTACTTGGTTTAACTAGTGCTTGTCCAGATTAAAAAAGGATTGTCTTATTTTATGAGATAAATTTAAAACAACATCTGTCATTTTCGATCATCTGCTAATTCCTGTTTTCGGACATTGGTCAAATATTGACTGTGGACACTTGGACATCTATCCATGTGTCATGCATCTATAAGAGAGTAGCTGGGACCTTGTCCACCTGCTAAATGCAGATAGGAAGAGGGTGCATGCCTAGGGAGGCATGCGTCCCATGAGGATAATGGAGGAGTCCCATATAGATGGGACTCCAGGGTTGCTTTAGGGGATTAAACTCTATGGCGCCAAGAACTCTTGTTTGACCCAATCTTGGCACCACCTTAGGAGGATTTTGAGGGTTTCTCATCTGATTAGATCAGATGATGTCATCCTACCAATTAGATTTAGATCTAAATGCTCAAAGGGCCATGATTGGCCGTGATGATGTGGCACTACATGGCGCAGCAGGGTCTATATAAACCCTATCTGCGCCTAGTTTTTAATGCTTTTATCTTTAGCCATGCCACAAAGCCTCTCTCCCTCCTTCTCCAAGCCACCCTCTAGTCCTCTCTATCCTCTCCATTCTCAAGGGGTTTTGGGAATGAATAAGGTGCGATCCAAGCAAGTGAAAGGTGCCACGAAAGGAAGAAGGCAACACTGCTGCAAGAGACAACGACAATTCTTCAAAAGGAGTTTTGAAGACCTTCAAGATCAAATCTATATCTAATTTTTGGAGGAGTGATTGAGAAGAAGAAGATCTCCAGATCTTGCCTGAGTGGATACTGGTAGAGGCCAGGTGCTTGCGTGGCTACATCCAGAACCTCAGGCAAACATTGGAATCATCATAGGATAATTAGATTACCAAAAATAATGGTATAATTAAATTTGATTTAATTTTTATTTTTATTTTTATTATCAAATCAATAAGATTAGATTTGAAGAGTCTCTGATCTAATTAGGATCTTAGAGAAAAAATTTTTGAAATATTCCTCCTAATCCAATTAGATCTGAACGAACCTGACCCAAAAAATAGGTTTTTTCCTTCAAATAGGTACCCCTTGACTCCTTGTGGATACCCTATGAATGTCATCTTTTGAGATTTCAGATCCAATTTGCTCCTCATAGTTGCTTCTACATGTGCATAGTCTGTGCAACCGAAGATTTTCAGGTGGCTAAGCTTCACCCTCTTCCCACTCCAGACCTCCTCTAGAATGCCTTCATTCAGCTTATAATGAGGAGACCTATTCACAAGAAAATAAGAAAAAGTTAGAGCATCACCCTAAAACAACTTTGGGGGTGATGTCTGCAGCCTCAAACTCCATGCCTTCTTGGTCAGTGTTTGGTTCATCCTTTCTATGACACCATTTTGTTGGAGAGTCATCTTCACCATATAATGACGTTTGATGCCATTTTCCTCACGGTACCTCCTAAACTCTATGCTTGTATACTCCCCTCCATTGTCCGACATTAAACACTTCACCTATCTTCTTGACTCCTTCTCTACCTCAGCTCTCTAGGCTCTGAATCGGACAAACACCTCTGATTTTTCTCTTATCAAATAAACCCACACCTTCTTGGAGAAATTATCAATGAAAGTGACAAAGTATTTTGCCCCATCTCTAGCTGATATAGGAGCTAGTCCCTACACATCTGAGTGCACTAAATCTCACTTCCTCATTGCACTTGGTACTTTTGGCAAACTTCATCTTGTGCTGTTTGCCAAAGATGCACGGCTCACAACAATCTGTGCCCTCCTTCTAGACTGGGATCATATCTCTTTTGCTTAGTTCTATAAGCCCACGGTCACTCATATGATCCATCTGATAGTGCCATAGTTGATATAAAATATGCTTCTCCTGTGCCACTGCTAGCACTCTGCACTATCATTCACCACTGAGCCTTTTATTTTATAAAAATTGTTGCTCAGTCTTCTATCTCTCATCACCATCAAAGCTTCGATGAAAATTTTCAAACATCCATTCCCAACCTGGCTACTAAAAGCATAATCCTACTCCTCCAAGTAGCCTAAAGAGATCAAATTCTTTTTCAACTTTGGTACATGTCTGACATTTGATAATATACGAATGATCCCATCATACATCCTCACCCTGATAGAGTCAACTCTAGCTACTTTGCATGGATGTTCATCTCCAAGGTTGACACTTTCACCATCGACCTTCTGGTAGGTAGCAAACCACTCCCGATGAGAAGTATAGTGGTGTGAGCATGCTGAATCTAATATCCATATAGTATCACACTCTATGGATCCGTCTGATACAACTAGTAGGTCTTCTCCACTACTCACAGAAGCTGTATCATCTTCCTTACTGGCCTTTTCTTTTTCTGATCTCAAAAGGGGATAATCTCTCCACAGGTGTCTAGGATGATGACATTTATAACATTTCAATGTCATCTTCCTCTGATCTCGAGACTTTGACCTACCCTTGGATTTCCCTCTTGCCTTCTCCTTTGATCTTTCCTGTCTTTCGTTCACAGCCAAGATCTTAGACTTTGGGTCTCCCTTGCAAATCTTTTTCCTTTGCTCATTTGATCTGAGCACACCAATAATCTCTTCATAGTTTAGGGTCTCCTTTCTATAAACTAAAGTTGTTATGAGACCATCATACAATCCTGGGAGAGAACATAATAGCAGCAATGCCCAATCCTCCTCGTCAATCCTCACATCCAAACTCATCACCTCAGAACACACCTGATTGAACTTTTAGATATGTGCAACAAGATCTCCACCTTCGGGCATCCTCAGACTATATAGCTGTTTCTTCAACCACAGCTTATTGATCATGTTCTTTCCCATGTATGTGTTCTCCAGTCTCTTCTAGAGCCCGTTTGCCATAGTCTATGCACAAACCTCGGACAAAACCTGATCCACCAAGCACATCCGGATTGTGCTAAAAGTAATTTCATCTTACTCTTTCCAATCCTCAGCATTGATTTTTTTCGGCCTTTCTTTTGTCAAGACCTTGTAATCCTCTACTGAACTAACAAGTCCTTTATTCTTTACTGTCATAGAATAAAGTTCTCCTTACCGTCAAACTTCTCAAAATCCATCTTGAATCCACTCAATCCAATGACTTCAAACAAGTCAAGAATAAATTCCTCACATCCTTCATGATCACACACACCAGCAAAACTATCCTTCAAAGAAGATCTAACTAGCCCTAGATTTTCTTTCCAAACTTCTGTATCATCGTTCCTCCGTGTAAACAATCTCCACCTCAATCTAGAGACAACCATGAAGCAAACTAAAAGTTTTAGGATAAAACATGGTGCAACAGATCCTAAATGTAGTAAACCCTAGGTATCTTCCTTCCTTCCATGCAACACTGCTCCAATACCAATTATTGGAAATACGTGCTCTTCCCATATGGATCGGCATGGTCGCTGGTGATCAGCCAAGCAACAAAGAAGAACCTCTCAGAGAATACGGTGAAAGCATAATCAAATAATTTAAGGAATAAAGAAGAAAAGAAGAAGAGATTTTTAGAAGAAAAGAGCTTTTATTAAGTATTTCTCAGCCTGTATAACCTTGACCTATTTTTAGTATATATACTTTATAAAGGATCAAGCCCAAGCTCATAGAAAAACTCTCTAAATCCAAACAACCCACGTGCACAAAATAATAACCCACAAAAATTGAACCATCCCAGTTTCAGACTAAGCCGGCTAACCCATGATTGGGTCGGCTCAGTCCGTGTACCATGCCTACAGTTTCAAAAATACTGCTCTTTATCTAGATTTTTCTTTGAGACCTAGCTGACCCATGTCCTGAACTGAGCTGGTTCAGTTTTCAACTTAGTCGGCTCAGTCTCAGGGTGAGCTGGCCTAGTTCTTGAACATTGCTAGGAGAGCGAATTTCTCTTCCAGCTTGCTCCCATCTTTTCATGACCTATCTCGTCATATTTCCAAGACTTAAGAGTGCCAATTTTGAGCTCATATATTTTTGTAGGTTAGCCAGCTCAGTCTGAAACTAGGTCGACTAAGTCTAAGAGGACAGGCCAATAAATAAGAGCACATTCGAAACTATAGCATGGCATGCAACTGGATTGGCTCAGTCTAAACTTGAGCCGACCCAGTCTTAAGTTAGCCGGCTCAGTGCTGAGACTAAGCCAGCTCAGTCCACGGATAGAGCTACATGAGGATCTATTTGGGGCTAGGATGGAAACTTATCCTAGGGGTCTTAAGGCCTAGTTTGAGAGATCATAAGGGGGCTAACTCATGTATGAGTCGAGCTTAGATTCAGAGGATAAGAGCATGGAAGACATGGATGTACATGGGCTCGATGAGTGCTTTCATGTATTGAGTTAGCTAGAAAAGTTTTCGGTCCGGCCTAATTGCTATGTATAAATACATAGGTTGTATTAGGGTTTGAAAGAAGTGAAAAGAAATATAGATCTTTTCTCCCTTCAACCTCTCTTCTCTCTTCTCTTTATTGTAGTTGTCCTAAGTTCCTGAAGAAGTCCTAGAGAGAGGGGGCGCCTCTCTCAAGCCCAAAGAGGGAGGTGTCCTAGCATAGATCTAGGTGATGGATCTATGATAGGCTACCTTAGAGAATGTCAAAGGTCTCCTATGGTCCATGCCAAAGATCAGCGGCTTTTGCAATATGGCATCAGAGCTAGGTGATGCTAAGGCGATGCACCAACAATTGATATTAGAGCGATATCAGGATCTTACAATTGGTATCAAATCCTGATGGTGCATGGAAGCGAAGGAGAAGTCATACAAGATGAAATCAAAAATCTACATGAGTATTCCATGGTATGTCGTAGATCCACCTTTGTTATTACTATGGTTTGGCCAATTGGGAGCAGAAGGTCAAATGTGCAGGCTGAGAGAGTTACCAGAAAGGATATTTTCTAGGGAGGAAGATTTGGGTGCATGATTTGCTGGTCGATCATGGTGGACAAATCAAGATGTATGATGGTAGACAATGTAGGGAGCGCTTGAATGTTGCAGTAGCACTTTCCTAGAGATGCAGGATAGAGAGAGGCTCGATGATGTAGCAGTCGAGGAAGGTATCTCAGTAGAGAGCATTAGAGTTTTCTAGAAAGATGGATAGTGTGGTGCTATTAAAGAGAGGTTTTTCAAGTGGTAATGGTCGAAGGAAGGCTAAAGAAGCGACTATACATCCTTCGATTGCTAGAAGATGGGGGAAGTAGTCGAAGATATATTCAGCGATTCGATCGGAGTAGGAATTTATGGAGCCTTGGGGATGATGGAGATGGATGATCCATGGAGGTCTAGTAGGATAGGGCTGGGTGGCTGTAGAGTGGTATAGAGATGAGTTAGGGAGTGCTAGAGTGCTGCAGGAGTGCTACCTTAAAGGCATAGGGGCTGAGAGATGCTCGATGGTGCAATAATCGAGGGAGGTATCTCAGTACAGAGTGTCAAGGGCATCTCAGTTAGATCGAGATTAGGTCTCAGGGAGAGCCAAGAGATCTCAGGGAGTGCTAGGAGGTCACAGGCAGTCGGGAGTGTCCTTGATCAAGTTTCTTCTGTAGGAGCATTAGGGAGAGTCGCAGTTCAGTGGAGGATGGTTTGTATATAGCAAGAGAGGATCCAGATACCTATGAGGAGATAGTGTTGAGATAAGTCTGGGAGCACTAGAGTGCTGCAGTAGTGCATTCCTGAAGACACGAGGCTGAGAGAGGCTCGGTAGTGAAGCAGCCGAGGGAGGCATCTTAGTAGAGAGTGTCAGGAGGCATCTTAGGGAGACCAAAAGTAGGTCTTAGGAAGAGCCATGGAGTCTTGGGAGCCACAGGATGAGGTAGGTGGGTCTGAGCCTAGGACAGGATTTGAGCTGTAGTTTCTGAAGGAAAAATCCTATTTCCTAGGTTAGGTTCGTTTAGATCTGAATTGACCAAGAAAAATATTTCAAAATTTTTTTTTCTTAGATCTAAATTAGATCAAATACATTTTAAATCTAATTTGATGAATCTAAATCAAATAAAATAAAATAAATTAAATCAAATTTAATTTATATTTTGTTCTTGGATAATCTTATTATCCTATGATGATCCTACTGATTTTTTGAGATTTTGGATGCAGTCACGCAATCACTTGGCCTCTATCAGTGTCCACTTGGGTAGGATCAAGAGATCTTCTTCTTCTTAATCTTTCCTCCAAAGATTAGATCTAGATCTAATCTTAAAGATCTTCAAAATAATTTTTGAAGATCTGATGTCGTCTCCTGTAGTAGTGCTACCTTCTTCCTTTCTTGTCACCTTTCTCTTGCTTGGATCGCACCAAACTTGAGCCCAAAGCCTCTTGGGCATGGAGAGGAGAGAGAGGATCAGAGGTAGGCATGGAGGAGAGGGGAGTGGGCTATGTGACATGGGCAAGGGGAGATCCATCTCAAACCTAGGGGCAGATAGGGTTTATATAGACCCTGCTGTGCCATGCAGTGCCGCATCATCCCGACCAATGAAGTCACTTTATGCAATCAGATCTAAATCTGATTGGTGGGATGACATCACCTAATCCAATCAGATGAGAGCCCCTCTCAAACATCCTTAGGTGGTGCCAAGATTGGTCAAATTAGAGTCTTTAGCACCACTTTGTTTGATATCATGAAGCAACCTGGAGTCCCATCTATATGGGACTCCAGGTGTCATTATCCTTGGGCGCACAACTCCCTAGGTGTACATCCCCTCCTTTCCTCTTTCTAGTAGGGGGACAATGGCCAAAACTCTCTCCTATGGGTGTAGGACTGATAGGGACACGATGCTGTCGTTAAGACACCGTGTTTATCAATTTAAATCCGACTCTTTACTTTTTAAACTAATTAAAAATTATGAAGAAAGTGGTGAGTCGGGTCGAATCCACAGAGAGGCAATGATTTATTTCTAAAATCTTTGATTTTAAATTTTTTTTTTTTTTTAAGAAAAGAAAGCAAAGATTAAAGTCGAAAAATAGATCTATAAATAAAAATAGAATTTAAATTATGCAAAAATAAATTTGATACTAAGATCTACTATTTAGATCTTAGCAACTACTTATAGTAAAATTAAAGAGCAATAAAGAACAAATAATTTAAAGAGCTAGAATTGAAAAGAATAATGAAATTTTTTTTATTAAATTTAAAATTAAGATGCAGAATTTAAATACAAAAAATTAAAAAAAAAATTCAGAATTTTAATACAAGAAATTAAAGGAAAAAAAAAACTAGACGAAGATCGCAGATCGGCGTAGGCATGAAGATGGCGTAGAAGACCAGCTCTTCTTCTCAGCAGCACCGCAGCTTTGAAGCAACCTTTAATCCCGAGCTTGACTTCCACCCTATACCTTAGCTTCTCTTCCAACCTCCCTTTCTTAGAGGCTTAGGATCCTTTTTATAGAGCTAGAAGAGGTAGATCTTTATTTCTAAAAGCAATATGGGACTAATTCCCTTTGTAATCATAAAAATTTGAATAAAATTTGAATAAAAACAATCCTGTTACGTCTCTGGTAAATCTGGTAAAATCAGGCTATCCGATAGGAATCGAACGGTTCAAAAATCGTCAAAATCGGATGCCTATCAGCCCAGATCAGCTCGAATTGAATACTGGCCGTCCGATCGCGCTTGATCGAGGAAATCTGGCCGCAAATCGCGCTTCGGGAGTCCTGATCACCGCCGGGAGCGTTCTGGACCGTCGGATCGAAGCTGGAATCAGGCGCTGCCATTTGATGGTGATCCGAGTGAAGTTGGCAACCGAAAAAAATGCTGACCGTCCGATCTTAACCGCAATCAACCGCAACCGTCCGATCGCGCAATTACTGTTCCCATGGACCGCGTAGACCGGCCGCACCGCACACCGCAACCAATCAATGCTTCCGTCACCGAGTGAAATGACCAGATTGCCCTATGAGCCGCGATAAAATTTTGTAGACCCTTTAAGGGTCTAGGTCCACCACGTGGCAGGCTCTGATTCGCCGGATTTTGCTGAGCTGGCGGTCCACGCCTGGATCGTAGACCGGCTGATGGCTTCAATGACTGAGTCGGCTTTGATGGCTCGGCTTCGCTTGGTGGCTCGGCTTGGCTTGGTGGCTCGGCTTGCGGAGTCGGCTGAGCCATTTTCTTTTTTTTTTTAATTTTTATTTATTTTATATTTTTTTAAAAATTCATATCTTTTTCATTTTAGCTCCGTTTTACTTGAAATTTATTTCGTTGTGATCAGAAAAATGAGATCTTTCTATTAATAATAAAATTTTATTTTTTAATTTTTATTATTTTTTTTATTATTTTTTAATTAATTTTTTAATTAATAAAAATATGAATTTTTCAAAAATTATATATAAATTGATTATTAATTCTTAAAAATTAATATAAATTAATTAATAAATTAATACTTTTATTGGTGAATTTATGATGCTTATCACACCCCCCAACTTAAGCTTTGCTCGTCCTCGAGTAAAGAAAGAATTTAGTTTAGATCAATTACCATATTTTGTTGAGATCTTCTTTCACAAAAATAAATCTAGAATTTAAGATCAAAAGTTTAGACAGTATCACTAACTAAGTATTGAGTTTCAGAAGTAAATTTCACAGCAGATTAATTAGAAACTTTCTTAGAGTTCATCTAAAGATTTTCAGCACTTTGTGTCGTGAATACTAACTTAGCATTTGGGTGTTGATTCAAAGGGCAAATGAATCTTCTTTTTATCACCTATTTTGGTTAGTTTTATATACTCCCAAGTTAAGTGCATGAATTAAGGTAGCTTTCACACTGCTTCTTTTTTTTTTTTTTTTTTTTTTTTTTTTTAAATTGTGCTGAGCATCCTGGCCTTCCCTTCACCATTTGATGTGAACTTTTACATTTAAGGTGCAAAGTTCTAGTTTAGGGCAATCCACATATACTCTATTTTTTGCACTCTCTTTTTTTTTTTTTTTTTTTTTATTTAGAAGCAGGTAGCTCTTTCCTTAAATTCAAGTTTCTTTAATTGAAGTATATATAAACTATCAATTTTTAGTGATAATTAAATTATCAATTTTTAGTGATAATTGAATCCTCATTTTAGCCTTATAATCAAACACTTACTGTGCTTCATTAGTGTGCATGTGCAAGTAGAAGTGCTGTTAGCCTTTAAATGACCTAAGTAGGTTGCTAATGGTCTGACCAAATAATCTGCTTCTTGACTCGCTACCATTATTAGTTAATACTTTCTAACTTTATTACTTATCCTAGTTTATTTTGCTTAAGATTCTCTTTCCCAAAATATGGTTTGTTCAAAATTTTTATTTTTATTATTATTATTATTATTTTTAATAGTTTTATTATTATTATATATATTATTTATTTATTTAATTTTTTTTTTAAATTTTTTTTAATACTTTATTTATTTTATTATTATTATTATTATTAATTTTTATTTTTATTGATTTATTTATTTATTTATATATATATATATTGTTTTATTTTTTTTTATTATTATTATTTTTTTTAATATTTTTTTTTTTTACTTTTTACCCAATTGAATTGACATTGTCCTCAATAAAAGAGTGTAAATTATGTTTATTTATTTAGCATGGGTCTTGAAGCTTATGATCCTTCTCCCACTTTTTGGTTCTCCAACTTAGCCTAAAAAAATAAATAAATAAATAAATTAGATTCAAGAAGTATTGGGTTGCCTCCCAATAAGCGCTAAGTTTATTGTCTTCAGCCAGACAAGATGCAGTTTAATTCATTGTGGTTCTATTAATTGCACTTGATCAATATTTCGATGTAATGATATCCCTTCGATATATGGTTTAAGCCTTTGGCCATTTACCTTAAAAAAATTTTTAGTCCTGGGATCATAGAGTTTAATTGCACCATGTGGGAATACATGATTAACTATATAAGGTCCATCCCATCTGGATTTTAGTTTTCCAGGAAATAATCGAAGCCTTGAGTTAAATAACCAGACTTGTTGATTTGGCTCAAAGGATTTTTCTTGAAATATGTTTATCATGGAAGGCTTTCATTTTTTCCTTATAAATTTTTGAATTTTCATAAGCTTCTTGCCTTAATTCTTCTAATTCACTTAATTGTAACATCCGATTGGAACCAGCTTTGTTTAAATTGAAATTTAATTATTTTATTGCCCAATATGCTTTATGTTCAAGTTCTACCGGAAGGTGACATGCTTTTCCATAGATTAATCTATAGGGAGACATTCCAATGGGGGTTTTATAAGCTGTCCTATAGGCCCATAATGCATCATCCAATCGATCTGACCAATCTTTTCGATCAGGCCTAATAGTCTTTTGTAAGATATTCTTGATTTCCCTATTAGAGACTTCTACCTGACCACTTGTTTGCGGATGGTATGGTGTAGCTATCTTATGTGTCACCCCATATTTTCGTAATAAAGTTCTAAATTGATGATTTGTAAAATGGGTACCCCCGTCACTAATGATAGCACGTGGAAATCCGAACCTGGAAAAGATATTCTTCTGAATAAATTTTAGGACTACTTTATGATCATTGGTTCGAGTTGCTATTGCTTCAATCCATTTAGAAACATAATCAACAGCTACCAAAATGTATTCAAATCCATTGGAAGGTGGAAAAGGTCCCATAAAATCAATTCCCCATACATCAAAAATTTCAACCACTAAAATGGGGTTCAAAGGCATCATGTCTTTCTTTGAAATATTCCCTAAGGCTTGACACTTAAAACACTCCTGACTAAAAGTATGGGCATCCTTAAATAATGTTGGCCAATAAAAACCACTTTGTAACACTTTGGCCGCAGTTTTTCGTCCAGAAAAGTGTCCTCCACAAGCAAGAGTATGACAAAATTGTAAGATACTCCATTGTTCAGATTCAGGAACACATCTACGAATGATTTGATCAGCACAAATTCTAAAAAGCTCAGGATCTTCCCAAAAATAATATTTGATTTGAGCAAAGAATCGATCCTTTTCATTCTTAGACCAGCCATCAGGAATTTGTCCTATGACTAAGTAATTGACAATATTTGCAAACCAAGGAGTCTTTGTATGTGAAACTGTTAACAATTGTTCATCTGGAAAAGATTCTCTGATTGATACAGGTTCATTATCTTTCACTAGGATCCTAGACAGATGGTCTGCTACAACATTTTTAGATCCCTTCTTATCTCGAATTTCAATGTCAAATTCTTGTAACAGTAAAATCCATCTAATTAATCATGGTTTAGCATCTTTCTTTGAGAGCAGGTATCTCAAGGCTGAATGATCCGAGTAAATTATGATTTTTGATCCTAATAAATATGATCTAAACTTTTCTAGGGCAAACACAATGGCTAGCAACTCTTTTTCAGTGGTGGTATAATTCATTTGTGCTTCATTCAGAGTTCTACTAGCATAATAGATCACTACAGGACATTTGTTTACCCTTTGGCCTAGGACAGCTCCTATGGCAAAATCTGAGGCATCGCACATAATTTCAAAAGGTAGTGACCAATTAGGAGGTTGTATGATTGGAGCTTTGGTCACAGCTTCTTTTAAAAT
Organism: Cocos nucifera; assembly: GCA_006176705.1. Taxonomy (NCBI): domain Eukaryota; kingdom Viridiplantae; phylum Streptophyta; class Magnoliopsida; order Arecales; family Arecaceae; genus Cocos; species Cocos nucifera. The sequence goes on along the minus strand of QRFJ01002994.1, from coordinate 49,171 downwards.
TTCATAAGCTTTAAGACAATTTTCATCAAAGTTAAAAGAAACATCCTTAGCAAGGAGATTACACAAAGGACGAGAAATTTTAGAGAACTCTTTGATGAAGCGACGATAGAATCCTACATGACCAAGAAAAGATCGAATTTGTTTGACAGAAGTGGGAGGAGGAAGTTTAGAAATTAGTTCAACTTTAGCTTTATCTACCTCAATCCCTTTCTTGGATACTATATGTCCTAAAACGATCCCTTTTTGAACCATGAAGTGGCTCTTTTCCCAGCTTAACACTAGATTAGCCTCAATACATCGTTTTAATATTTTCTTCAAATTGTTGAGACAACTCTCAAAAGATTCTCCAAAGACCGAAAAGTCATCCATGAATATTTCTAAGAAATCTCCTATCATGTCTGAAAATATTGACATCATGCACCGTTGAAAAGTTGCAGGTGCATTACATAATCCGAATGGCATTCTACGAAAAGCAAAGGTTCCATAAGGACATGTAAAGGTGGTCTTTTCTTGATCTCCTGGGTAGATTGCTACCTGATTGTATCCCGAGTATCCATCTAAAAAGCAAAAGTATTGTTGGCCTGCTAGTCTTTCTAGGATTTGATCGATAAAGGGTAAGGGAAAGTGATCTTTTCGGGTGGTTGTATTGAGTTTTCTATAATCTATGCAGACACGCCACCCAGTGGAAAGTCGTGTTGGTACTAAGTTTCCATGTTCAGTGCGGACAACCGTAAGTCCAGATTTTTTTGGAACAACTTGTGTAGGACTCACCCAGTGGCTGTCAGAGATAGGATAAATAATTCCAGCATCTAACCATTTAATTACTTCTTTCTTGACTACTTCTTGCATGTTAGGATTAAGCCTTCTTTGCATCTCTCGAGTTGGTTTGGCATTATCTTCTGTATAAATATGGTGCATGCATATTGACGGACTAATTCCTTTTAAATCGGCAACGGTCCACCCTATGGCCTCTTTATATGTTTTTAGAATATTTACCAATTGGTTTTCCTGTTCAGTAGTTAAGTTGGAAGCAATTATTACTGGTAGGGTTTTCTTTGATCCTAAAAATACATACTTAAGTGATTCAGGTAAAGGTTTTAGTTCAAGTTGTGGTGGGGCCTGAATTGAAGGACGTAGTGGTTCAATTTTTCGCTCAGGTAAGGGCTCAATTTTCACTGACCAAGGTAATGAATGTGATGGTTGAGGTAAATTAAGCAGGGTATTTACTTCCTGGGTTTGAGTATCTTCAGTGGGTTCATCATCTTGTAGTAAATCTAAGGAGGAATTAGATTCAACTATTTCATCTATCTGATTGATTACAAAGCAGTCTTCCTCCTCTTGGGTGTACTTTGGGGTATTAAAAACATTAATTCTTACTTTTTGATTCCCAAAAGAAATATCCATAGCTCCCGTTTTACAGTTGATATTGGCATTCGCGGTTGCTAAGAATGGACGTCCTAAAATTATGGGATTTTGGTTCAGCTCTTGGGATGGTTCCATGTCAAGTATGAGAAAGTCTACAGGAAAATAACATTTATCTACTCTAACTAGAACATCCTCAATTAAACCACGCGGTGTTTTTATAGATCTATCAGCTAATTGCAAAATGACTGACGTGGGTTTTAATTCTCCAATCCCAAATTTTTCATAAACCGAGGTTGGAAGGAGGTTTACACTAGCTCCTAAGTCTAGTAATGCTCGGTCAAAGGTTATACCTCCAATAACACATGAAATTAAGGGTGCACCAGGATCTTTCATCTTTTGAGGTATTGGATTTAACAGGACCGCACTTACATCCTCGGATAGCATAACTCTTTTGGTGGTTCGTGGCTCACGCTTTTGGGTACAGAGTTCTTTAAGAAATTTAGCATAGGCTGGAACATGCTGAATTGCATCGATGAGGGGTAAATTAATATGAACTTGTTTAAATAGTTCCATTAGCTCCTTGTTGCGTGTTTCTTGCTTTTTGCGAGAAGAGCCTGCTTCTAAGGCCGAAGGGAACGGGGCTTTGGGTTTATATGTCTCAGCTAATTCATCTGTTCTCTTCTTTTCTTTATCCATCTTATCAGTGTCAGTACCAGTCTTAAGCTCAAGTTCTTCTATATGATTATCCTCTTCTTCAAATTTCTCATCTTGGCTAACATCAGTATTGGCCTCTATCACCTGGTCTTGATATGGGTCCTTAAGAATCCTACCACTTCTAAGTTCAGATATTGCTTTGGCATTTTCTAATTGGGGGTTCTTAGGTGGAATGTTAGATGGATGAGTAAATCCAGGTGGTTGATAGACATTGGATGGATTATTTTTAGGATTTGCAATTGGTTGGCTTGGTAATTGACCCGGTTCTCTCCTCATGCTAGACTCAGCTATTTGTCCTATTTGAGCTTCTAGTCTGGCGATTGATTGTTGTTGGCTTAGAATTAATTGTTGAAGTTGATTGAATTTATCGTCGGCTAGATTGGTCTGTTGAGGAGGTGGGTATGAGGGTTGATTATAATGTAGTGGTTGAGAAGACTGACTAGGCTGACCCTTATTATAGGCATAGTTCTGGTATTGGGGCCTATTTTGATAATTCTGAACTGGTGGGATTTGGGTCTGAGCCTGAGTTTGTTGTGGTTTCCAAGAGAAATTAGGATGGTTTCTCCAACCAGGATTATATGAATTTGAATATGGGTCATTAAGTGGTTTTGAGTAACCTTGAGCAGCTTGGACTTGTTCTTGGATAAGAGGTGGTAATTGTGCAACCGTGGGACATTCACTTACATGATGTGTTGGGCTAGCACAAATAGAGCAAATCACTTGATAATTAGAAGCTGGTGTGTATTGTGCAGGGGATTGTTGACCTAAGTTTAGGAATTGATCTAATTTCTGTGCAATAAGGTCGACTTTATCTAATTTTTGTGCTATTATGTTCAAATCTGCCTTAGAATTGAGTTCCGAAGTTTTGATCTCATAAATTCCTGCCCGTTTTTGTTGAGAAATTGATCTTTCATAAGAAGATAATGAAGCATGGTTAATAGAGTTTTCACTTAAAGTTTCAAACAAGGTATAAGCTTCATCCTCACTTTTGCTCATGAATGCACCTCCACAGGATGCATCAACCATCTGCTTATATTGATCTCCTAAACCTTCATAGAAAGCTTGTACAATTTGCCACTTAGATAGACCATGGTGTGGGCATTTTCTAAGGAGTTCCTTAAGTCTTTCCCATGATTCATGAATTTGTTCCCCTGGAAGCTGAGCAAATCCCGTGATGGCTCGCCTCATGGTATTGGTTCGTCCTATGGGATAAAATTTCTTAAGAAATTCATGTTGCATCTCTGCCCATGTTTGAATTGTTCTTCCTAATGTGCCAAGCCAGTACTTGGCTTTATCTTTTAATGAGAAAGGGAACAAGGTCAGTCTAAGGGCATCATCAGAAAAATTCTGAATTTTTACCGTAGAGCAGATTTCTAAGAACTCATCCAGATGTTTGTAAGGGTCTTCATTGGCATTCCCATAAAAAGATGGGAGCATCTGGATAAAAAAAAGAGAGAGATTGGACTCAATTAGTTAAGTTTTCATATGGTAATGGATAAGTGTCATTGATCTCTATCATCGACATCATCGAAACACCTTCCGATGATTAGATTTTCTGATTCAATACACTTAGAATGATCGATCATCTAAATTATTCTAATTGCTCTCAAAATCCATAGTGACAACCTATGCAGTATATGGTTGGCAACCCTTTCAAATTTAGAATGAACCTGTCTATGCAGTTATTTCTATGTGATTAAGTATCTCTACTATTTGAGCCCTGATCGGATTAGGGTTAAGGTGAACTCATCAAACCTAATATCCATCATATGAATTATCAATTCGATTCAAATCCAATGTGAAAAATCTTAATAGAAACTCTTTCATATTATTCACATTCTGCATGGCCATGGGCTTTAAGGATTTGAATTTTGTGATCATCATAGGCTACTTCCTCATTTATCGAGGTAGATAGATTTCTCTCTGTGTGCAATCCAATTTCTACAATGAATTTGCTATAGCCAACATACACCTCAGGAATTCTGATCTGGCGTGGGAGATCCGAGTTCATGGGGTAGTCAAGATCTATAACACCCTAAGATGAACTTGTTCGATGCACCTCGGGTCAAGGAAATCTATGACTACACCACTTCACTTCGAGCTATCATCGACGAGGAAGGTGGACTTCCTAATGACTGCTCGAGGTGGTCATGCTCAGTGCCTCTCTATTCTTGAATGAGTACCTGTACTCTCGCTCTCAGTTATCTCTATCTATCCCATAGACTCAAGACTCATCTACTATAAGAAGCAATTGTAACTATCAACCTTCTACGATCTATCACGATCCTCAATGATGTTATATGGTCAGGAGCATTATACTGAGTTAATAATGAAATTCATCGTCTAAATTTTTACAACTCTTAAAATAAATAATCATGTACCATTAACTCAAGAATTTATCAACAGACATATTAATACACTTTAGAATACAAAATAATCTATTTATTAATTTATAGTCAAAATTAAATTAAATTTTTCCCTTAGAAAGTGTATAATACAAGTGTCAGCGAATTCTAGCTTCTAGTGGGCACACCATAGTCTAACAGTTCCTCCGAGCGCAACTAAAGTGATGACAGGTAAGGGGTAGAAGAGGAGGAAAGGCTAGGATCGGAATTTTCTAGGAATTCAGTCCGCTGGATTCAGAAGAGTTGGATAGCTCTTGGGTCTCGAAGGTGCCCATGGGTTGTGGAGGCATTTGAGATGGCTTTGAAGAGGACCATAGAGTGCGGAGGGTTCGAAGGGGCAGCGTCAGTGTTCGAGGTGCAGCAGCAAGCTCAGTAGTACAGCGTTAAGTGGTTGACCTCGAGGGACTTGATGACAGAGTCGACTTCTATAGCATCAGGTGGACTTTGAATATAGGTGGAACTCCACAGTGGTGGCTTCACAAGTGGAGAAAAAATTTGGTATGAGTTCAAAGCTGAGGGTCAGCATCGATGATGCATAGTTCCTGGTGGAGCGGCATGTGCGGGTGGACAGTCATAGCTCTGAGGAGATCGTGTCAGTTGGTATAGCATGTGTTGGTATAGAAATATTGTAGGTTCTTTAGAAAAGCCTAAAAAAAGTGATGTAGCTACTAAGCAGAAGGGATCCTACAATTTTAGGATGGTACCAAGACGAAAGCATAGATCGTCAGTGGTGGAGGCGGTCATCCTAAAGGGTCCTAAAGGTGCACTTACATGCTGAAGATGATTGGCGGAGAATGATGTTACAACAGGTTGCTATCAAAGTGCGCATAATAGGTAGGATCGTGCAGGAGTGCATTGCCGAGGGGTTTGCCAAGGCTTAGGGCACCAAAGTGAAGATTATGAGGATTGATGGTGCTCCCAAGCCTTGGGTGGCCATGAAAGGAGCCAGGGAGTTGGCTCCGAAGATTTCAGGAGCTTGGTTGGTGCTTCAAATATCTAAATTTAAAGATGGAGCAAGAAGACCAAAGTCAGAGAAATCAAGACTGCATGAAAAGGGTCATTTCGTAATTAGACAGCTTAGTTTGATAACTAGATTCAGTCTAAGTCTAATAAGGCACAGGCCAAACAAAGAGCGAGCGTGTTCAAGAATGCAGCATGGCACACAACTGGTCGGCTTAGTCGGGACTACACCAGCACGCAATTGGGTCAGCTCAGTTGTCTTAAGGTCTAGCCAGCCAGTGCTAGAGACTGAGCCAGCTCGGTCCAACGGTTTGCGGGGTGAGCTTACATGAGGTCTATTTGGGGCTAGGATGAGGTGGGACTTTTATCCAGCTTTTGTGTGGGTGTTAAGCCTGTCCCTGTGTTTGTTAGAGGTCTTGAAGGGGGCTAACTCATGTATGGATTCGTGCTTAGATTCATAGATGAGAGCATGGGAGACATGGGTTAACATGGGCTCAAAAAGTGGCTTTCATGATTTGGGTTTAGCAGGGGAGTTTTTGGTCAGACCTAATGCTATGTATGTATGAAATACAGTAGGTTGTATTAGGATTTGGAAGAGGTGAAAAGAATAGCATCTTTCTCCCTTCACTCCTTCTCTCTTCTTTCTAAGTAGTTGTCGGTAGGTTCCTGAAGAAGTCCTAGAGAGAGGGGGCTGCTTCCCTCAAGCCAAAGAGGGAGGTGGACCAGCATAGATTAGTGTGATGGATTCCATGATAGCCTATCTAGGAATCGTCAAAGTCCTCCTATGGTCGCATGCTAAAGATCAGGAGCTTCTGCAATATAGCATCAGAGCTAAGTGATGTCAGTGATGCGGCCCAATGCTAATCGGTTCAAATACGATACCGAGATTGCCTTCCACTCACAGCATCAATAGATATAAGGATTTGATCCTATTATACATACCTACAATTAGATGTAGATAGATGCATTTAAAATGAATAACATGTTTTCTTTCTAAATAATTTTTAATTGGCGGATTTAATCTCATCCTATAGACATAATCCATGTACAAGTAGGAGCTTATATCTAAGGGTTCTTTAATTTTCATGAAATAAATCATTATCCATTTATTTTAGTCTTCCGCAGTTTGTCTTAAACAAAAAGTTTCAAGAGTCTGCCCTAAAAGTCCTCCATCTGGTTCTCTCTTCTAAATCTTACACTGTAGAGACTCAAGACTTATCTATCATAAGAGAAGAGATGTACATCGATCTTTTCGGATTAATTATTATCCTCATGATGATCCTATGTCGGAAGCAGTTTATGAGTTAATTATGAAATTATGTCTTAAATTTTAACTCTTGAAATATAATTATCATCCATTAATCCAAAGGTGTATCACAGACCTTTAACACATGTGATAGAAGAAAAATTATTTCTTTATTAATTTATAGTCAAAATTA
>QRFJ01002994.1:0-42263 GCA_006176705.1 Cocos nucifera | reverse complement strand
CTGGATTGTGGTTGACTTAATCTCATAGTGACTAGTAGGGATAGTCAGGTAATGTGGATGCAAGTCGATGGGTTGTAGGTGGAGGGGAGGAATAAGTAATTCCTTCTCTGCCTAGGTGGTTTCTTCACGATTTTCAGCCATTTGATTACCTGGTCTTAAATGAATTAGTCTTTCAATTTCAGGATCTGGTTTAACTAGGTCAGGTAAAAGTGATCTTCTAGCCGTGGCATGTACTAGTGGAATTTGATATATGGTTCAATTTTTTTTTTTTTTTTAATTATTATTATTATTTTTTTTTAATTTATTTATTTTTTAAGAAAAGAAGAGAGAAAGGAAAGAAGAGGAAAATCCTAAAGAATTCTTAATCTGGAGAAGAATAGGGAAGGAGTTAATTTTTAATGTTAAATATTATTTGGCAACAAGTTAGGCAATCAATCCTGACTAAGAAGTTATCCTAGATCTAGACAGCTTCCTAACTGCCAAGATCACTTCACCAGCCCTCCAAAATAGAGGGATTAACCATCACTGGCCAGGTAAGTGTAAAGTCGGTGGGGTCCTCGTTGCTTGCCTTAGACGACCACCATTGTGCTTGGCCAGGTAAAGCGAACAGAACCAATTAAGTAAACCAACCTTCCTTTCGGGCCCAATCGTCCCCTGAACCACTTTTCCTAGACACCCAGTCAAATTGGAATTAATCCTACTTGGTTAACTCTTAGGATTTCTTGTCCTAGTTGAGCCCTCGAATATCCTTAAGGTTAATGTCTCAATTGGATTTTAAGATTTAAGGTTTGGGTTAATGCAGGATAGCTGGTTGGTTGTTTGTGGGCTAAGGGTGAATCCAATCCCCACCTTAATCTTGTTTAATGGGTTTGTGCCATTAATTTGGTTTAATATGAAATATGCAAAAAAAAAAAAAAAAAAAAACTTCCAATCAAAGAGTTCTATGCAATTTAAACTAATTGATTAAATTTAAAAAGGCTTTACCTTGGACTCCAGCAAATCCAACACAAAAATAAGGAATAAAAATAATATGATGGATGCTCTAAATAATTAGGGTTTCTATGCCTTGTGATGAGATTTTTAAATTAAGGTTTATGTCGGTAATATTTTAATTAATTTAAAATAAAGCAATATTAAAAAATAAAGAAAGGAGATTTTAGGGTTTAGGAATGATCTCACCGAATAAGGATGAGAGTTTTTGTTCGTGCGCCTAATTTCCTGTCCTTTTTTTTTTTTTCTTTTCTGGCAAATAATAAAAAATAAGAGTAGGTAGTAAAAAAAAAAAAAAAAAAAATCAAAGAAATAAAGAACCAATTTTAATTTTATGCCTCTTCCGGCAACGGCGCAAAAATTTGATAGGGATCACGATTGCTGTCGTTAAGACACCGTGTTTATCAATTTAAATCGACTTCTTTTTACTTTTTAAACAATTAAAAATTATGAAAGAAAGTGGTGAGTCGGGTCGAATCCACAAGAGAGCAATGATTTATTTTCTAAATCTTTGATTTAATTTTTTTTTTTTTTAAGAAAGAAAGCAAAGATTTAAAGTTCGAAAATAGATCTATAATAAAATAGAATTTAAAATATGCAAAAATAATTTGATACTAAGTATTACTATTTAGATCTTAGTAAACTACTTATAGTAAATTAAGGCAATAAAGAACAAAATAATTTTTAAAGAGCTAGAATTGAAAGATAATGAAATTTTTTTATTAAAATGTTAAAAATTACAGATGCAGATTTAATACAAAAAATTAAAAAAAAAATTCAGAATTTTAATAAAGAAATTAAAAGGAAAAAAAAAACTAGACGAGATACGCAGATCGGCGTAGGCAAATGAAGATGGCGTAGAAGACAGCTCTTCTTCAGCAGCACGGCAGCTTGAAGCACCTTTAATCCCGGAGCTTGATTCCACCCTAACTACTTAGCTTCGTCTTCCACCTCCCTTTCTTAGAGGTTAGGATCCTTTTTATTAGAGCTAGAAGGGTAGATCTTTTATTTTAAAAGGCAATATGGGACTACATTCCCTTTGGTTAATCATAAAAATTTGATAAAATTTGAATAAAACAATCCTGTTACGTCTCTGGTAAATCTGGTAAAATCAGGCTATCGATAGAATCGAACGGGTTTCAAAAATCGTTCAAATCGGATTGCCTATCAGCCCAGATCAGCTCGAATTGAATTACTGGCCGTCCGATCGGCGCTTGATCGGAGGAAATCTGGCCGCAAATCGCGCTTCGGAGGTCCTGATCACCGGCCGGGAGCGTCCTGGACCGTCGGATCGAAGTGGAATCAGGCGCTGCCGTTTGAATGTTGGATCCGAGTGAAGTTGGCAAACGGAAAAAATGCTGACCGTCCGAATCTTAACCGCAATCACCGCAACAGTCCGATCGCGGCAATTACTGTTCTCAGGAAGGTGACGCGCCGCACCGCAACCCGAACCAATCAAGCTTCCGTCACCGAGTAGAAATGACTCAGATTGCCTGTGAGCCGGATAAAATTTGTGTAGACACTTTAAAAGGGTCTAGTCACCACGTGGCAGGCTCTAATTCGCCGGATTTGCTGAGCTGGCGGTCCACCAGCATTGGATCGTAGCCGGACTGATGGCTTCAATGATGAGTCGGCTTTGATGGCTCGGGCTTCGTTGGTGGCTTGGCTTTGGCTTGGTGGCTGGCTTGCGGAGTCGGTGAGCCTTTTCTTTTTTTTTTTTTATTTTTTATTTATTTTATATTTTTTTTTAAAAATTATAATCTTTTCATTTTTAGTCGTTTTACTTGAAAATTTATTTCGTTGTGAATCACAAAATGAGATCCTTTCTATTAAATAATAAAATTTATTTTTTAATTTTTATTTTTTTTTATTATTATTTTTTAATTAATTTTTTAATTAATAAAAATATGAATTTTTCAAAAATATATATATAAATTGATTATTAATTTTTTCAAATTAATATCAATTAAAAAATTTTTTTTTTTTTTTTTTTTTTGATAAATTAACATACTTTTATTGGTGGAATTTAATGATGCGCTTATCAAGAACACATGGGCAGATGGTATAAGTGTCAATGGTCAATGAATTTGACCAAGGTCAAAGATAAGAATTAGAAGGTGACTTGAAAATGGCAGGTGTTGTCTTTAATTTATTTATAAATTAAGATATCTTTTCTAACCTGGACAAGGTCTAAGTCAGACAAGTTAAAAGGTACCGTGAGTGATGGCCAAACATAATTTGGCTCAATAGAGAATAATTTTGATGATTGTCGAAGGAGAACATTAGGCCTCAATCATGTACTAGCCTAATTTTTTTGAACTTAATTAAATCTTATTCAAATCAATTGACATAGATTAGCTCAACTGACGAACCATCCAGAACCCTTATTTGTGTGACTCAATTAGGTTTCGATTTCATTGGTAATGGGATATGTCATATCTCATCATCGACATCATCGAAACACCTTCCGATGGACCAGAACTTTTCTGATTCAATACAATTAGAATGATGAATATCAAATATTCTAATTCTCCAAAAATCCATCAGTGAACCTAGCAGTATATGTTGGCAACCCTCAATACATTGAACCTGTCATGCAGTTCTTATGTTGTGATTAAGATTCTTCTATCTTGAGCCCTGACTGGATTAGGGTTAAGGTGAACTCATCAAATCCAATTCATCATATGAATTAATCATTCATTCAATCCAATTAAAACCTAATAGAAACTCTTTCTATATCTTCACTTCTCATGGCCATGGGCTTTAAGGATTTGATTGATCATCATAGGGCTACTCCTCATTGATCGAGGTAGATAGATTTCTCTTGGTGCAATCCATTTCTACAAGAAATGCTAAGCCAATACACCTAAAGATTTGATGCTGGGTTAGACGAGTTTATGGGGTAGTCAAACTAAACACCTCAAGATGAACTTTATCGATGCACCTCGTCAGGAAATACATACTACACCACTTGCAGCTTCGAGTAGTCATCGACGAGGAAGATGACTTCTTATGACTACCGAGGTGGTCATGCTCAGTGCATCCTCTTCTCTTTGAATAGTACCTGTACTCTCGCTCTACGTATCTCTACACCCATAGACTCAAGACTGACACTCTATCCTATAGAAGCATTGTAACATCAACTTCTAGATTATCACGATCTCAATGATGTTACTATGGTCAGGAGCATTATAAAAATGCTCCTTGAAAGTGTATTATAAGTGTTAGCCAATCTAACTTTTAGGATACTCATCTAACCAAAAATAGAATATTTGTTGCTTCATCCCATTGCATCTCCAGCGACCAATCTCTTAGATGTGAGATAGGTGTAAGCAAGTGTCTCCGAGATTGAACTGCTTGAGTAGAAATGGAAGACAAGGCACTCTCTTTTTGCTTCTCTAATTGACATGTACCAAATTAAGTATTGCTTATAGTGAAAGGAACTATAGAAGACCCCATACTAGCTACATAACTTTTTTGCATGAAATTTTTGTTTCTCTAGCGCTATGTGATATGTTCTCCGACCAAGTTTTCCCTACCCTTTACGATCATAAACCTGAAACTCGCACCAGATGGTTTCAAAGTTCTAAGAAAAAATTAACCTAAATAGCACCACTAAAAATTGCAAACAAACTAGATAAGACTAAATCAAGAAATGCCAAGAAGGAAAAGGCTTCCCACCAACCTTGTCAAGAGTTTGAGTGGTGAGAACATAGAGTGGAGGGGCAACCAGTTTTATCTTCACCGGACAGTCATCATTCCCTGCAGCTTCTGCTTTCTTCATAGCTTCCTACAAAGAAATTGAACAAACATATTGGTCTAGAATCATGAAAACAATGCTAGAAATTAGACCAAATAGACAAGAAAAGGCCTTAAGAAACATTAGAAATAAAATCCCAATAAGGAAACCTTAATGTGAAGAACCCCATCTAACTAGAAGCATTTCATCTCAATATCAACTCATATCTTCGATGGCTGTGGGGTCATCATTCTCCTAATGTTCTTGACCAAAGCATCCTTAACCTTTGGCGTCATCGCTGGCACCACCTTAGTCACCTGCAACCAATCTACCCAATTAACCCTAAAAGAACATAAAAATCAGCGAAAAAGGATCAATACTTCATGCAACTACCAATCACCTCCTGCCCATCCAGACCGACTTCTTTCTCTTCATAGGTAAGGAAATCAAGAACCGAATTAGGGTCCGTCACAATTAACTTGAATGCCTGTAGAATATGAAAAGATCCAATTTTTATTTCATGAGTGAGCCCAAGATGAGGTGAAAAAATGATTTTTCCTCCACAAAGACAACGATGAAAGAAGGGGAAGAGCGGGTCTGATTTATTATAACAAGGGTTTAAAAGTGGGAGGGGGAGACAAGCAAGCTAACCTCAAAGGCACCATACTCAAACATAGAGAGATTTACACTATCGAGCTCGATGCTTTCCAAGCTTTCCTATTCCTCTAAATAGAAACATTTCAGAGAATCACTGCTCACCACTAGATTGATGAAATCTCAGCACTTAGCTAGAATAAGAAGCTCCAGAATTGGGCAAGAAGCCAGCTCTTGGTAATTTTCACTTGTCGGAGCTCCAAAACTTGGAGACGAGGAAAACCCTGGAACTCCTACAATGGAGGATTCCAAATGGAGAATTCTAGGAAAAGGCACTTCAAAGAGTTGGCTCCAGAAGGAGAAGATAGCAGTAGATGGAAGGAAAAGTTATTATAGTGTTTGAGCGAAGTCCAAGGGGAGGGGGCGTTGGTGTCATGTAGAGGATGGGGGCCAGCTATCATCGAGAAGGGGAGGGGAGGCAGTCGCGGGCAGGTTGGCATGGAGAAGAGGGTTTTGGTGAGGGGGTGGAGGACGTCATGGGCGAGTGGCTGGGGGAGGGGGTGGTGTCATGAGTGGGTAGGCAGCGCTGGCTAGGGGTGAGGGGGGGAGGTGACGCTATGCTTAGGGCCATGGGACCGAGGAGGGGAGGAGGGAATGTGGTCTCCAGGGAGAGGATGGGGGACCGTCACGGGTGGGCAGGCCGAGAAGGAGATGGCGGTGCCTGACGGCTTGGTTGGCGAGGAGAAGAGGGGGTTTAGGTGCGATAGGGAGGGAAAGAGAGGGTTTGGGATATTTTACCAGAAAGATTTTCTTAAATTTTCTTAAATTTAAAATTTAATTTTTTAAATTTAATTTTTTTTTTAAATTATTCTTAGTTAATTTCATTTACAATAAATAAAGGCACCATTTTTTTTTAGAATTCAAATTTAAGAATAATTTTTTAGTTATAAAATATTATAAAATTTATGATAAAAAGTTCAATCATAAATTTATTTATAAATTAAAAAATTTTGTAATTGATTTTTTGATCGTAAATTTTTTTTAATATCTTGCAACCAAAAAAATGATGGCAAATATATTTAAATTAAAAAATAATTAAAACTTTTGTGACCAATTTATCAGTTGTAAATTATAAAAAAAATTTATAATAAAAAAGTCAATCATAAATTTATTTATAAATTTAAAAAGTAGTTCAAAAATTTTGCAATCGATGTTTTGCTTGCAAAATTTTTTAATATTTTACAATCAATTTTTCAATTTCAAAAATTTTTAATATTTTACAACCAAAAAATTAATTTTAAATATATTTAAATTAAAAAATAATTAAAAATCTTTGTGATCGATTTATCAATTTTCAAGTTTTTAAAAAATTTATGATCAAAAAATCATCTACAATATATATTTATAATTTTAAAAAAGTAAAATATGTTGCAAATTAAACCCATTTTGCAACCAAAAATTTGGTTGCAAAATTTTTTAAATAGTAAAAAAATGTTGCAATCAAAAAATTGATTGCAAATATATTTATAAAATAAAAATAAATAAATAAAATATTTTATGACTAATTTTTTGGTTGTAAAAGTATAAAAAAATAATTATTTATAAATTTATTTTTTAATTCAATAAATCGATCACAAAATTGATCACAAACTATTCATATGCCTTTTGGTGGAAAATTTGGCAACCAATTTTGCAACTAATTTTTTATTGATCACTACGTTAATATTTATCTAAGAATCGATCACAAATATGACAAAAATAAATCGATCGCAAAATTAGTCACAAAAGCATTGTTTTCTTATAGTGACCCTTGTTGGAATTGAGATCAAGGATCTCAACTTCGCGACTGATGGCATGTTTGAGGCAGGAGTCGAGAAGCCGAGACTGCCCATGGCCCAGTAGGAAGTGGAAGCGGCACAAGAGCTGGAGGATGAAGCGGTCGCATTTGTCACGGAAGAGGTTGTAGAGATTGGAGTTGGGAAAGCAAAGATGGGGAGGTAAGATGTTGGGGGCGTTAAGGAAGAGATCGGAGGTATGACACTAGACGTGGCACCATCACTTGGAGAAGATGTTGGTGCAGATAGCCTCTCGGATGGGGAGGAGGGAGAGGATGGAGATGAGGATGGTGTCTAGGAGGCTGCTGGCAAAGGAACCTTAGGTGGTGGAGAGAGCTTTCTCCCTCTACGCGGTCTGATCCAGTAGATGAGACATTGGGGTTCTTATTGGTGGGGTAGATGTTAATTTTATTGTTTTGCTTAATCAAGGAAGATGGCGCTGATGCTTTTTTTTTTTTTAGCACTCCTCTCTTGGCATCCATCACTTTTTGCCAATACTTAGTATATTTTTTGGCAAATTTTAGTTATCCATGTTTACCAATTAGCAAATTTGATTTACTCATGTTTAATCTTTGAAATGTAAGTTAAAATTAATTATATTATTTTTACATTTGATAAATATGGGTATATACAACCTTTTTTAAAGAATTTGATTTTTTACCCACATATGTATTTTATGTGACCAAAAAGCATGGGTGTATATGACTTTTCTTGTAGTGTCTCCTCTCTCATCCATTGGATCTACTATTTGGAGTGACATCCTCAATTCTTAAGATTAACATTGATTAATATGTATTTTAATATTTTTATTAATATATTTATGGTATTTTTGGTATCATATACCCATCCTCGATTGTATTCCTCAAACTCCTTGATGTTGAGAGCTTTAAAGAATAGGTCAGTCAAGTTCTTCTTTCGATCGATCTTCTGAAAGTCTACTTCACCTTGATTCATGATCTTCTAGGCTAGGTGGTAGCAATGTAGAATATATTTTGTTTGTTGACGGGCCTTCGATTCTTTTGCTTGATCTATGGCTTTAGTATTGTCATAGTAGAGCAAGACTAGACCATCAATGGAGGGTGCTACTCTAAGCTTGCTGATGAACTTCTGCAACTATACAGCTTCCTTTGAAGCATTTGATGCCGCAATATACTCTACTTCGTAGACTAAATCATCCATGGTGTGCTGCTTGAAACATTTCCAACAAACCACATCATCATTTAGGATAAATAAAAATTTGGACACACTCTTGCTATCATCACTATCTGACTAAAAGTTGTAATCAATGTATCCCACAAGTTTCATGTCAGATTCTCCATAAATTAACCATTGATCTTTGTATTTCTCAAATAGTTAAGGAAGGTTTTAGCAACTTTTCAATGGTTCGCTCCTAAATTAGATTGGTATCTAATCACTATCCCTAGTGAGTATGCCATATTTTGTCTCGTACATATCATGGCTTACATTATAAAATCCACTGTTGAAGCATATGGAATCCTACTCATATGCTCTTTCTCTTGAGGAGTTATCAGACAATCCTTCATTGAGAGAAAATTTCATGGCCTACTAGAAGATAGCCTCTTTTGAAATTCTCATACTGAACCTCTTCAGCATAGTATCTCAATATACGTGGACTAGGAGAGCCTAAGCAACTTTTTAGATCTATCTTTATAGATCTTCATCCCTTGGATGTAGGATGCTTCTCCCAAGTCTTTCATGGAAAACTATGATGATAATCATACTTTTAGTCTCTATAATACAGAAATATTATTCTTGATTAAGAGAATGTCATTCACATATAGAACAAGAAATACTACCATCGAACCATTTATCCACTTGTAGATGTAGGGTTCTTCTCCATTCTTAACAAAGCCATACATTCTGATCACCTTATCAAAATGCATGTTCCAACTCCAAGATGCTTGCTTCAATCCATAGATAGATCACTAAAGCTTGTATACCTTAGACTCATCTATAGATGTGAATCTTTCAGGTTGTATCATATACATCTCTTCCTCCAGCTTTCTATTTAAGAAAGCTATTATTGGGGATAAAATAACCCCGATCGAAGTCCTTAGCCGCTGCCCCCATGCAAAAGTAACTCATCGATCCTCTTAACAACATGTCCGTACCATAGAGTTTGCAGAAGGCACAATAAAACCCAGTAAGACGACCTTGAACAGTGAAGGAGAACTATTATTTGATTAACCTTACTTTTTGACTTAGAATGAATGATAGAATCAAAGTTCAACACTCCCAACCTAGATTGCTGATGAGCTTCGAAGATAGTTGAAGTCCCAAATTTTGGACAACATGCTCCTTTCGGATGAACTCCTCTAGTCAGACTCCTTCTGGACGAACTCCTTTAGTCACGCTCCTTTCAAATGAACTCCTCTAGTCAGACTTCTTTCAGACAAACTCCTCCAATTGCACTCCTTTTGGATGAACTCCTACAGCAATGCTCCTTCCATACGGACTCCTTTCAGACACACACCTTTCAATCAAGCTTCCTTCAGTCAAAGTCCTTCCATTCGGATACCTCTGAGGATGAGCTTCTCCCAACCAATCATGGGCCCACTTAGTCCGTGTCATGCCTGTCAACTAGAGTCATCCAAAAGAACCTCATCCAATTACTGGTTCATGATAACTCCTCTATAAGGATGGGGCATAGTACTTCAGATTTTAATTTAGGAGGCACCTACCCATATGCAACTCAAGAAGCTCCCGAACTTCTTGAAGCCACTAGACATTGCTCCAACTGACCTCGATCGGTAACAAGTTCGCTCCATACATAGAAGTCTTTGACCTACATTCAAACTCCAACAAATGGATATCAAATACCTATAAGTCATGACAAATGACAACTCATCCTTTATAACAAACTCCACATGGCCTGAATAGTCTACTATCAGATGGTAATGGCCTATAGGATTTTGAGTCCTTATTTTAAAAGAGATGCCTAGTCGATTCTATCTGCCCTCTTATTTTTCTAATCTCTTGAACCACTTTTGTTTTATCTTCTTTTGCTTCAGAAATGCCTCCAAAGAAGACAACCGTCCAGTGGTCTACTACTTTTGCCATCAGATCCGAGCTAGATCTACCCGTTCTAGCCCCATCGCCAGCACCTCAACCTCCCCCACTAGCAGCCATGGTAGACTGGAGCAATTCAACCAACTGATGTAGTAGGTTTGGGGCCTCACCAAAATGGTACAGACCATGCAACAGCCCCCAGCAGTAGTCCAACAAGAGAGACCTCCACTAAAATTTTAAGAACCAGCGTGAGAAGGGCAACCTGAGTCTGCAAGCCCATAACCCCCGGGAAGCGGAAGTAGAGAGCAGGGAGCCCATGCTCCGATCATGATTCTTCTCCAGAGGAGACTTTTTCTATCTACAGCCAGTAGTCCTCTGAGATCTTTGATTGAGATGATACTCTCGATCAAAAGCTTTGGGATATGAACCGACAGAAGTTGAAGGAAAAATCTTATTTTCCACCATAGGATCGTACAGATCTGATCAGATCTAAGATGAATTTTTTAAAAAAATTTCTAAATAATCTGATTAGTTCTAAGAGTTCTCAAATTTAGTCATGGTGATGTAAAATTAAAAATAAAAATAAAAATTAAATCAGATTTAATTTCATACCTTGTTTGGATAATCTGATTACCTTATGATGATCCTAATATTTCCTGAGGTTCTGGAAGGAGCCACACACATGCCTAGCCTTTACCAATATTCACTTAGGAAGGATCTGGATGTCTTCTTCTCATAAATCTTTTCTCCAAAGATCAGATCTGAATCTGATATGAAAGTCCTTAAAAAAAATTTTGAAGGCAGCGTGTCTGTCTCACGAACACCATCGCATAGATGCTGAAATCATAATAAATTTGATTGGATCTTCTTCTCAGATTTGTGCCTAACATTTTAGGCATGTAGAAGAGAGGGAGAGAGAGGATAGAGGGAGTGTGGGATATCTAGAATGATAGCCTTTGGGTATGAAAAATATTTCTCCATGAAGAGCTTTAGCGCAAGGTTTCTTATACAAAAGAGTAGTGCCAAGTTAGAGTCCCTCTTTGACCAAAATCTTTATTTTTTCTACCATTGAGACTTTTGAACATGATCTTCACGACAATCCTCAGATTCCATCTAATTTTGACATTAAAAATCAATCCGGATGGGGGTGGCATGAGTAGATAAGTAAGAGTCCACTACGCCTAGAACTCTTCCCCCAAGAGTTTAATCCAAATCAAACTCTATCATAACTCAGTCTAGACACCTCATAAATCACAAAATTTGGTACACCCAATGTATAATTTGTTTACTATCACATAACCAAAAATTAGACTAAAATAACTTTAAGAGAATTTTTTAAAAGCATCTAATTTGGTGACCCTCAATTCTCTCAAATAGGTCAATTTTTGACCCTAGTCCAATTTTACTATGAATGGATTTAATTTTTATAATTAACCTAATCTGGACTTATTTTAGTCAGATAAAAATAAATTTATTTAAAATATAAGAATGAGTCAAATTAAATTAGACTTGGTTGTGATGAATCAGAAAGATTTTAAAAGAAGAAAGTCAGGCTCAATCGTATGCTAGCACGATTACCTTGATCCTGATTAGATCTAATCCAAATTAATTGAATTAGATTAGCTCAACTGATGACATCCAGACCCAAACCCTTATTTGTGTGATCCAGTTAGGTTCAATTTTGCATGATAATGGGATATGTCATAATCTCCATCATCGACATCATCGAAATACCTTTCGATGGACCAGAACTTTTCTGATTCATACAATTAGAATGATTAATAATCAAAATCATTCTAATTACTCCCAAAATCAATCAGTGACACCTAGCAGTATATGATGGCAACCCATCAGAACTAAAAATGAACCTCTCAGTGTAGTTACTTGTGTGATTAGATTCTTCTATCTTGAGCCCTGACTGGATTAGGGTTAAGGTGAACTCATCAAATCCAATGTCTATCATATGAATTAATCATTCAATTCAAGTCCAATATAAAACCATAATAGAAACTCTTTCTATCATCTTCATTCTACCATGGCCATGGGCTTAAGGACTCAATCTCATGATTATCATAGGGCTACTTCTCATCTATCGAGGTAGATAGATCTCCTAATTGGTGCTATCCAATTTCTACAACGAACATGCTACAGCCAATATACACCTCAAGATTTTGAATGCCTAGGAGATTGAATTATGGTGTAGTCAAACTACAACACCCTCAAGATGAACTATCGATGCACCTCAAGTCAGAGAACCATACATACTACTGCAGTATCGAGTCAGTCATCGATGAGAAGATAGACTTCTTTATGACTACACGAGGTGGTCACACTCAGTATCCTCGTTCTCTAATAAGTACCTATACTCTCACTCCGATGACTCCATACCATAGACTCAAGACACGTCTATCCTAAGAAAGTAATCATACACCAACCTTCTAGATCAATCACCATTCTCATGATGATCCTACGGTCGGAAGCAGTTTATGAGTTAATTATGAAAATTCATGTCTTAAATTTTCAACTCTTGAAAATATGAATTATCATTACCATTAACTCAAAGGATGTATCACAGATACTTTTAAATACACATTGTGATAGAAAAATAATCTATTTATTAATTTATAGTCAAAATTATAAAATTATCTTTAGAAGTTTATTACAAGTGACAGCCAATCTGGCTTCTAGGGCACACATTTAACAGTAGATTGAGGAGCTCCGCCATGTCGCCCCGATCCACTATGATGACATCTGCACCAACCCTCTCTTTTCCATCAAAATCATAGAGGAGCCCATCCTGCTGAACTTTAAACTCTTCCAATTCGAGAGTTACGATGGGACTTCCGATCCGATCAACCATCTTGAGGCTTTTTGGATGATGATACTGCTCCTTGGCATGTGGAATGCCATTTTGTACTAATCTTTTCCATCTATCCTAATGAGAGTAGTAAGAAACTGGTACTCAAGCCTTAAGCCAGGTATGATCTTCTCTTTTGATTAGATGAGCCATCAGTTTGTAGCTTGTTTCATAAGCAGCCGACGCCCAAGATGAGGTTCAGACTCCCTCATCAATATAAAGCAGAAGAAAAGAAAATCCTTTTGAGCTTACATCAGCTACTTCATTGCTGCTGCACTGAAGGTCCAGAACTCGGATCAATCTATAGCCATGGCCGCATTGAAAGACGGTTTTCAGAAGAATGATCTTCCATCCTCCCTACAGAGGAAGTACCCCAAAAATTTTGCTGATATGCTAGCACGGGCTAAAGGCTATGCCGAGTGGAGGAAGCCTTCAAATTGAAGGATGATGAAGCTGTAAGAGAGTGGCAGACGGGAAAATCTAGCAAGCCTGCATCCAAAGGAAAGTTGAGTGAAGCTTGATTGTGCTCTCGAACTCCTTTCGAGCACAGACGAGCCCGAACTCCTCCTCAAGCTTGTCGGTAAGAAAGTTTGGATTGGAGGACCTAGTAGAACCCCCTTTGGAGATTCAATAACTATGCTCCCTTGAATGCTTTAAAGATCGAAGTGCTTATAGAGATAAGGCAGTAATTGCTAGGGTCGAAGAGGATGCAAACTCATCCGACCAAGCACAATCCCAACAAGTACTACCTCTACCATCATGACCATGGTCATGATACCGAAGAATATATCCAACTCTAGGACGAGATCGAGACATTGATCAGAAAAGATCGATCAGATTAATTTATTAGGTGCCAGCCAGAGAGAAGAGAAGATCATCCAAGAGCCCCACCATAGTCCGAACCATCTCAGAGGGATAAATTGCAAGGAGATTGGCCTCCTCTTGAAATCATCAATACTATTACTGAGGGATATCAATGGGGGAAAGCCATTAGGTCGACAGAGATTGCAAAAAAGCAGAAGACTGAAGAACCCATCACCTTCACGAAAGAAGATGCTAAGGGAGTTCAGCTTCCGCATAATGATGCAATTGTAGTTACTTTAAATATTGCTGATTATGATGTATGCCATATTTTAATTGATAATGAAAGCTTTGCTGATGTCTTGTTTTATGATGCTTTTTCTAAAATATCCATATCTAATAGTAGGATGGGCTCGATGAATACCCCATTAGTAGGATTCATGGGTAATGCAATGCTAGTGGAGGGAATAATAACATTGCCTATGGTTGTGGGTTGGTATCCAAAGCAATCTAGAGCTCAAGTCAATTTTTTTGTAGTCAAACTCCTTTTGCCTACAATGCGATCCTTGGCCAACCTGGTTTGAATGCACTCCAAACTGTGGTTTTGACTTACTACCTAAAAATAAAGTTTTCAATAAGGTATGGAGTTGGAGAGGTCAGAGGAGATCAAGCGTTAGCTTGGTACTATTATAATATTATTCTACAAGGAGGAAGACAAGTAGATCCTGGTCCAATGGATGGACTTGATGCTCGTGATGACCTATCTGAAGAAAGAAGGGAATCCATCGATGACCTGAAGGAGGTTTCTTTGAATGATGGGAATAACAAACACACTATAATGATCGGCTCAAATTTGAAAGGAGAACATAAAAAGCAGCTCATCATCTTCTTGCAGAGGAATGTCGATGTCTTCACCTGGGTGCCTGTAGACAAGCTTGGGATTGATGCAGAAGTAATGGAGCATCGTTTGGGTGTGGACATTAAACGCCGGCCAGTGAAGTAGAAAAAGCATAGGTTTGCACCCAAAAGGCAGAAAGCTATTGTGGATGAGGTCGACAAGCTTCTAAAGGTAGGATTCATTCGAAACGTGCTCTATCTAGATTGGATTGCAAGTATTATTTTTGTTAAAAAAGCAAATGGCAAGTAGGGGATGTGCATAGACTTCACAAACTTGAATGTAGCTAGTCCAATAGATAGTTATCCCCTGCTCAGGATTGACCAACTAGTTGATGCAACTTTGAGTCATGAACTTCTCACCTTTATGGATGCCTTCTTCGACTACGATCAAATCCGAATGGCATCAGAGGATGAGGAGAAGGCTGCTTTTATTACTAACCATGGTCTTTATTATTACAGGGTCATGCCCTTTGGGCTTAAGAATGCAGGTGCAACCTATCAGCGCCTGGTGAATAAGATCTTCAAGGAGTAGATGGACCACAACATGAAAGTTTGTATAGATGACATGTTGGTTAAAAGTCGATCCTCACCAAATCACATTATCAATCTTGAAGAGACCTTCAGCACCCTCCAGAAGTACAAGATGAAGTTGAACCCTATAAAATATGCTTTCGAAGTAATCTAGGGAAAGTACCTAGGATTCATGGTGTTGAGGCATGGCATTGAAGCCATCCTTGAAAGGATCAAAGCCATCAAGAGATGACCGCCCCAAAAATAATAAAAAAAGTTCAATGCCTCATAGGCAAGGTAGCGGCCCTGAATCATTTCATTTCAAGGTTGGTGGAGTGTTGCTTGCCCTTCTTTCAAGTGCTCAAATAATCCAAGAACTTCAACTGGACTCCTGAGTGCCAGTATGCCTTTGAAGAATTGAGGAACTATCTCGATTCACCTCCATTTCTAGCTAAGTTTGAACTCAGAGAAGAGTTGCTTTTGTACCTTGTCGTATCTCCAACAGCAATTACAGCCATCCTAGTTAGAGAAAAAGCAAAAGTTTAGAAATCAATCTACTATATAAGCAGAATCCTCTGGGATGTAGAAACAAGGTACACCAAATTAGAAAAACTAACTTATGTCTTGTTGATTATAACCAAAAAATTTCGATCTTATTTCTAGGGGCACACAATTACTCTCCTTACTGATCAACCCATCAAGATAGTTCTTCATCGGCCTGATGCCTCTGAAAGAATAGCAAAGTAAGCGATCGAGTTAACTAAATTTCACATTCATTTTCAACCTTAGCAATCCATTAAAGCTCAAATACATGGCAAATTTTATAGCAGAGTGCACTATTCCAGATAAGACCGAACCAAAGCACCAAAAAGTTTATATCCCTGGCTCTCCTGCAGAAAAGGCTAACCTTCCTAAGAACTTTTGGGCATTGCATGTGGACGGTTCGTCTAATGCTTTTGGGATGGGTGTAGGCTTAATTCTCATTAATCTGAATGAAGTTGTAGCCAAATATGCTTTATGCTTTGAGTTTCATGCTACCACTAATGAAGTAGAGTATGAAGCTCTAATCTTAGGGTTAAAGATAGCCAAAAAAATGGGAGTGAAATGTTTGAAGGTTTATAGTGATTCTCAACTAGTGGTGGGACAAGTCATCAACACCTTTGAAGCTTAAGAGAAAAGTATGAAGAAATACCTAGAAAGAACGAAGAGTTTAAGTTCGGCCTTTGTCAGTTTTGATATCCAGTAGATCTCCAGGATAGAAAATACTAGAGCTAATCTTCTCTCTAAGTTGGCCATCTTAGACCTAAATGAACTACTGAAAGAAGTCCTTTATGAAGTTCTACAGTGACCAAGTTCAGAAGAACCCCAGACAGTCATGCAAGTCGATCATGAGCTTAGCTGGATCAATCTGTTGATCTCTTATCTTAGAGATGGAGTTCTTCTCGGAGACCATAAAGAAGATCAAAAGTTAAGAAATTAGGTTTCTCGCTATATGTTATATGAAAATAAATTGTACAAGAGGTCATACACCTTACCACTCCTCAAATATCTTCGATCTTCTAAAGCTGATTATGCTTTAAGAAAAGTTTACGAAGGAATATGTGAGAATCATCTAGGAGCGAGATCTTTGTCATACAAGTTACTTCAGTAGGGATACTATTAGCCAGCGGTGCACCAGGATGCGATGGATTATGTAAGAAAATATGACAGATGTCAGCGAATGCAAACATTGAGAGATAGCCAGCTTCATAGCTTACGTCGTTAGGTGCTTCTTGGCCATTTACACAATGGGGGATGGATATACTTTGGCCTTTTTCCATGGCATCTAGATAATGAAAGTTCCTATTAATGGCTATAGATTATTTCACTAAGTTGGTTATGGTCAAACATTTGGCGAAGATCACTGAAGCCAAAGTGCAGGACTTCATTTGGAAGTCAATAGTTTACTGATTTGGTCTATCATGGATATTAATCACTGATAATGGATGCCAGTTTGCAGGAGCAAAGTTTGTTATATTTTATGAAAACTTAATATTTTTCACCACTTCACATCCATAGCTCATCCATAGATGAATGGTGAGGCTGAAGTAACTAACAGAACTTTGCTTCAGGAGATAAAGGCCAGGCTTGAAAGAGCAAAAGGAACCTAGGTGGATGAACTTTATCACATGCTCTTGGCTTATAGAACCACTCAAAGATTGCCAACTGGAGAAACCCCTTTTGAATTGGCTTTTGGGATAGAGGCAGTCATCCTAATTGAGCTTGACCTTCCTTCAATGCGAGTTGAAGCTTTTAGTGAGCAAAACAATTCACAGGATCTCAAGGCAAATCTCGATCTATTGGAAAAAAATGAGAGAAGGCTCAAATCTGAATGGCAACCTATAGGTTGAAAGTAGCCCGCTACTACAACTCTAGGATTAGAAGCAAGACATTTAGAGTGGGAGATTTGGTGCTTTAGTGAGCAGATGTTTCACAACCTCAAAATCAAGAAAAACTCACCCCGAACTGGGAAGGCCCCTATGAGATCATAGAAGTTGTTCGATCAAAAATATATTACCAAAAGAAACTTGGAGGATCAACACTCCCGTGACCTTGGAACTCGGAGAACTTGCAAATGCATTATCAATAATCTTGCTTCAACAAAATTTTCTTATTTTAATATTGTAATTCCTTGGCACAAAACTATATGATAGCAGGAAACAACTTAACCGAGCTCCATCCTTGAACGAAGTAGAAGGCCTCCAATTATTTAAGGTAGGAGGAGGAGAGAGGCCCTCTCAATGGTCCTGAGGACCTTGTCCTAACAAAGGTAAAAGCCAACCATGTCAAGAACGGGAAGAAAACCTCATCTTGACATGGGTTAAAGGGGAGAGGACCTCTCAACAGTCTTTTTGTATCCTAATGACTTTGTTAGGGATAGGAGGAGGATCTTGTCCTAACAAAGATAAAAGCCAACCATGTCAGAAATAGAAGGAGAATCTCATTCTGACATGGGTCAAAGGAAAGAGGTCCTCTCAACAGCCCTTTCATGTCTTGATGATCTTGTTAGAAATGGTAGGAGAATCTCATCCTAACAAGGGTAAAGGATAACCATGTCAGGAATAGGAGAACTTTGTCCTAACACAGATGAAGACCTTTGGTTGTTTAAGATAGGAGGAGAGAAGAGGCCCTTTTATGTCCTAATAACTTTGTTAGGGATAGGAGAAGGACCTTGTCCTAACCTAGGTAAAAGCCAACCATGTCAGGAATAGGAGGAGAATCTCATCCTGACATGGGTCAAAATGGAGAGGCCCTTTCAACAATCCTTTCATACCCCGATAATCTTGTTAGAAATAGGAGGAGAATCTCATCCTAACAAGGATAAAGGTTAATCATGTCAGGAATAGGAGAAGAACCTTGTCTTGATATAGATGAAGATCTTTGGTTGTTTAAGATAGGAGGAGAGAGGCCCCTTCAACGGCCCTTTTGTGCACTAATTACTTTGTTAGGGATAGGAGGAGGACCTTGCTCTCTTAAAGATAAAAGTCAATCATGTCAGGAACAGGAGTAGAACCTCATCCTAACATGGGTCAAAGGGAAGAGGCCCTCTCAATGGCTCTTTTGTGTTCGGATGACCTTATTAGGAATAAGAGGAGAATCTCATCCTAACAAGAGAAAAGGTCAGTCGTGTCAAGGAACAGGAGGAGAACCTCATCTTGACATGGATGAAGACCTCTGATTATTTAAGATAGTAGGAGAAAGAG
Organism: Cocos nucifera; assembly: GCA_006176705.1. Classification (NCBI taxonomy): domain Eukaryota; kingdom Viridiplantae; phylum Streptophyta; class Magnoliopsida; order Arecales; family Arecaceae; genus Cocos; species Cocos nucifera. The sequence continues at coordinate 23,267 of QRFJ01002994.1, read as the reverse complement.
GCCCTCTCAGCGACTCTTTCATGCCTCGATGACCTTGTTAGGAACAGGAGGAGACCTCGTCCTAACAAGAGTAAAGGCCAACTATATCATGTGCTGTGGCAAACTATGACCATTATCGAAAGGTAGCTCCATAATTGCGAGCAACAAAAAAGAAGAAAGTGAAAAACTACACAAGTACACAACTGAGATGAAGTAATCGAAAATAGGTGTTTCACTAAAATAGAAGCTCGATACATGGAAAGGTTCGCAAGACCCGTTCCAAAAAAAAAAAGAGAACAGAAAGATAGATGAAGAAAATGAAGTCCTACTCTGGGTTGGACTTTGGACTGCCAACCCCAGCCATTACAAGGGAGAGTTTCAAGCCTTCTATTTCTTCTTTGAGCCTCTTCCTCGCCACCAAGCTCTCCCTCAGCATCGTCTCCCATCTGCACGATTCTTCTTCCACCTCCCTCAATCTCTTTCTAAGAACCTCTGACTCAACCTCAGCATCTTTTAGGGCATCCTTCTAGAAGACCATGTGCATCTTCAACTCTTGGAGTTCTTTCTGGGCTTTCCCATGCATAATGGATAGATCTTCTAGATTCTTCCTCAAAGTAAGGAGTTCGTTCGATTCCTTGCTAGGGCTAGCTTGAGCTCCATCAGCCAGCTACTTTTGGAGTTTCATCACTTTGCTGTTGGCAATCCTGAGTTTCCTCTTATATTCGTCAATCTCCACACTCCAACAAAACCAATAAGACCTATAATTCTCTTAAGTATTATCTAGTTGTTTTTGAAGATTGGAAAACCTTTTCAACTAGTCCTAGTCGTACTCGATTTGGCTTTGAGATTGAACCATGCTCTGTTTCAATTGGTCGATCTTCTCATTCGCTCTGCATAGTTCAGCTTTAAGGGAGAAGACTTTAGCAGATAGAGCCCAGGTCTTATCACTACTGAGCTTCTTCGCCCTATCTAACTCTTCAGTCAAGCGATGCTTCTGATTGATATAACCCATGGAATCCTTTTTATGGACTTGATGGAGGTGGTTGATCTAGATATTAGCTTCAGCATAACTCTTTTTGAATCTTTGATGTTCTCCTTCCATTTTTTCTAACTTCTTTTTAAGTTGATGAACCTCTCTCTTTAAGTTTTTTATGTGGGCCCTTAGGGGAACACCCTGAGGTAAGGGATCGGCTTCGACAGGCAACTGCACTTGAAACATAAAACATCACGACATAGATTTCGCAAAAAGAATGAAATTTGCTCTCAAAAAACTTGTTTCCATTAATTGAAATGTTTTTCAAGTACAAGGAAACAAATAAAAAGGAAGAATACAAAAACAAAAGGCCTCAGACCTTTGGTGGAATGGCAGAGGAATTTGGTGCAGTAGGCTCTTCACTAGAGGGAGGGATAGTTGCAACAGGAGAAGCAGTAGATGAAGTGCTGGCTGGTGGGAGGTCGGCAGTAGCAGTAGAAGACCCAGCCTCATCATTAGAAGCTTCTTCATCCAAGAAGCTAAGTTCAAGCTCAGGGAATTTATCAGCCACATTCTTCTAGCAGAGTTCAAATCCTTTGATAAAGGATAGTTGGGCACAGTCGACCTTTATGTCCTTCATTTCAGTGGAGGCCTTGAACTCCTCCACAGCTTGAACCTTGGCCTCCATAATCTGATCTAACGCTTGCTGCTCCTCCTCTACCATTTTGGCTTCCATCTTTCTCCTCTTCTCAAACTCAAAGTCCAGCTCCTCCTTCTCCCTCACCAAACCCTATTCGGCATCTCGTGTAGTCTTGTGGAGGCCTTCAACCTTGATCGATCTCTCTTTGAGGAGGTGATTCATGTCAACTTTCTCCTTAAGGAGGTGTGTGATTTTGGCTTGATGATCTTCTTCAGCTTTCACAACCTCCGACATAGTGCGGCTCACCATCTTGAAATTAGCGATCAACTTGTGTCCTATCTATATGAATGACCAAGTTACTTGTGTTAGTGAAGAGGTAATGGATAAGCTAATGAAGGGACGAAGAGAAAAAGAGACAAGTTGACTTACCTCAAGGAAAGAACCTAGTGAATCCTAGGTGCATTGCTCGGGGTCGGCCTCAACAATCCTATCAAGGACCTCGGTTAGGGTACACATGTCGACCAGCTTCTTGATGATGTCTTTATTGTTGAAGGGATTCTCCCCCAGGTCCTCGTCAGAATTGTTGGATCCCCTGGTAGCGACCCAGCATCAAATTTTCATGGCAGCCAGTTTCTTCTTCTCCTTCTTCTTCTTCTCCACCTCCATCACCCTCTCAGTAGGGAGTTTCAAGGTGGGGGCTTCCTCTAGGGGGCTTGAGGAGGTTGGAGGAGCTATGGCCTCGGAGGCGATCATGATTTTGGAGGTGGCGACAGCATTGGTAGGTGCAGTAGGGCTTGAGGCACCAACCCTCACCTTTTTTGAAGGCTCAGCGGGTGCAGCACCCTTTTTTTGGGGGGGTTTTGAGGCCCTTGGATAGCTGTTGAAGTGCGATAGTGTCCATTTCTACAATAAGAAAAGATTTACAATTGAAATAAGGAACCAAAAAATAACTTGTGAAATCAAAAAAGTGTACCATTTGGATTGAGAGGACTCAAGCCTAGATTAAATAAGATCTGGTCTTCCAGAAGCTCGGACAGAAGGAAAGCTCAGTAATCCCTAAGCTTGTTGGTAGAATCAAAATCGTCCCTTTCCAAGCTCGGAGCCTAACGAACTGAATCCCTTATCCATCCCTAAGGAGGAAGTCCTAAACTAAGGGCTGGATAGAATATAAAGAAGAATTTTTTCTTTCAATCATCAATGGAAGAAGGGGCACCTTTAAGCAACTCCTTCTTGCCAACTTGGGGGGACAGGTAACACCAATCCTTAGTGGTAGGATGGTACTTGAAGGTGTAATAACTACGGAATAAAGAGATGATCGGGTGAATAAAGGATGGTTGGACCGTGGAAGCAAAGAAAATGTTTAAAAAGCAGAAAAAAGCAACAACAAAAGGAGGGAGAGGAAGTCTTAGTCTAGCATGAAGAGCTTTTATGTACAAGCAAAAACAACCCACGTGGGGGGAGCCATCTCGATCGCTAGGTCTAAAATGTTTGAGTTCATATTCAGAAGGGATCCTGTATAGAATCCTTATTAGAGAAAGTTCTTCATGATGAAGTTTGCAAGGGACGGTATCAAGAATGAAATGTGGATGAGGTGCTTCTATAGGCTTGACTTTTTTAAGGCTAGAATCCATCAAGGTCGACCAGAATTTCTCAGTAGACAAATGGATCAAACTAAACTTGAAAAAACCCTAAAAAATCAAAAAAATAAGGCACTAAACCTTTTTGAAGAAACCATAAGGACAAGATGTAAAAGACACAGAAACAATCAAAGGAAAGGTTGTGGAACTAACCTAAGTCGATTGGGAACGAGGAGGCAATGGGCACGATAGAAGTCGAATGGGAAGGTGCCTGGGACTGGAGAAAATGGTCGAACAAGCCAAAACTCTTGAGCGAGAGGAAGATGGAAATCGGAGGAAGAAAGAAAAGAGCTCAGGTGAAGTGAAGTCCCGAACGAAGAAGGTGAGCTTAAATATCCCAAGGACCTCGAGGTAGTTATGATTGCAGATCATCCTCTACTAATTCTGGCTTGCTGCATGTCCCATCCATCATGTCCATCTCTGATGCTTGACAGGGTATTTATCATGCCGTACATAGAGCTATGCGCTAAATGAGTTTTCAAAAGGAATGTATCTTTTCGGATCATTCATGCATTAAGAAGCTTCGGTGGCAATCCAAAATAGCCAAGTGATCTTGCTCCCCAAGAGTAGGAGGTTGGAAAAAGACTTTGGCTGTAGCAATTTTTCTGTATTTTCTTCATTTGAAATTTGAACTTGGAAGTAGGGGGACAAGTGTTGGAGGTAAAATTGTTAGATATGTGTGCCTTAGGAGCCAGAATTGACTGACACTTGTAATACATATCTAAGGGCAAAATTATAAGTTTGACTTTAAATAATAAAATAAATTATTTTCTATCATAATATATATTTGAAAGTGTATGTGATATATCCCTTGAGTTAATGGTAATGATAGTACATATTTTCAAGAGTTGAAAATTTAAGACATGAATTTTTATTATTAACTCATAAAATGCTTCCGACCGTAGGATCATCAAAAGGATAGTGATTGATCCTAAAGGTTGGTATATGATCGCTTCTTTAGGATTGATGAGTGTTAAGTCTATGGTGTAGAGACATCGGAGCAAAAGTATAGGTACTCATTAGAGAATGAGGGCATTGAGCGTGACCATCTCGAGCAGTCATAAGAAAGTCTACCTTCTAGTCGATGATTGGCTCAAAGCTGTAGTTGTTTGATTCTTTGACCTGAGGTGCATCGATAGTTCACCTTGAGAGTGTTATAGTTTGACTACACCATTACTCTGTCTCCTAGCCATTCGAAATTCTGAGGCGTATGTTGGCTATAGCATGTTCATTGTAGGAATTGGATTGCACCAATAGGGGATCTATCTATCTCAGCAGATGAGGAGCAACCCTATGATGATCATGAGAATCAAGTTCAAAAGCCCATGGCCATGACAGAGTGAAATAATAGAAAGAGTTTCTATTAGGGTTTTCACATTGGACTTCAATTGAATGATTAATTCATATGATGAAAATTAGGGTTTGACGAGATCACCTTAATCCTAATCCGATTAGAGATCAAGATAGAGAAACTTAATCATATAGGTAAATGCACTGAGAGGTTCATTTTTAGCTCTAATGGGTTGCCACCATATGCTGCTAGGTGTCACTGGTGGATTTTGGTAGTAATTAGAATGATTTGGATGATCAATCATTCTAGTTGTCTGAATCAGAAAAGTTCTGATCCATCGGAAGATGTTTCAATGATGTTGATGATAGAGATCATGACGTATCCTATTATCATACAGAATTGAACCTAACTAGATCACACAAATAAGGGTTTGGATCTGGATATCATCAATTGGACTAACCTAGTTCAATTGATTTGAATAAGATTCAATTAGGTTCAAAGAAATCGTGCTAGCCCATGATTGAGCCTAATGTTCTCCTTCAACAATCATTAAAGCTTGTCTCGATTGAGCCAAATATGTTTGAGCTCACTCAGGAATCTTTACATGATCTGACTGAAGCTTGTCCAAGTCAGAAAAGAGTTGTCTTAATTTATGAGATAAATTTGAGACAACACCTGCCATTTTTCATTACCTGCTAAATCTTGTCCTTTGACTTTGGTCAAACATTAACCTTTGATACTTAGACATCTGCCCATGTATCATGCACCCATAGAGAGAACATGGCACTTTGTCCCCCCTGCTAAAAAGTAGAAAGGGAAGGGGCATACACCTAGGGATGCATGCACCCCATGAGGATCATGCCTGGAGTCCCAAACAGATGGGACTCCAGGTTGCTTCATGCTTTCAACTTGGGTGGTGCCAAAGAGTCTTCTTTGACCAATCTTAGTGCCACTTAAGGAGGTTTGTGAGGGACTCTAATCTGATTGGATCAGATGATGTCAACCCACCAATCAGATTTAGATCTAATTGCACAAAGAACCATGATTGGCTAGGATGATGCGGCACTACATGGGCAGTAGGGTCTATATAAACACTATTTGTGCCTAGGATTGTGAGGTTCTACCCTTTGCCCATGCCACGAAGCTTTTATCCCTCCCTCTCCATGCCACCTCCAGGTCCTCTCTCTCCTATCCACGTCAAAGACTTTTTGGGCACAAGTTTGGTGCGATCCGAGCAAGAGAAAGGTAGTAGGAACGGAAGAACCCAGCACTGCTGCAAGAGACAACAGTTGATCTTCAAAAGTCATTTTGAAGACCTTCAAGACCATTTCTAGATTTAATTTTTGGAGCACAGATTGAGAAGAAGAAGATCTTCAGATCCTGCTTGAGTGGATACCGTTAGAGGTCAGGCACTTGCGCGGCTACATCCAGAACCTCAGGCAAACATCGGGATCATCATAGGATAATAAGATTACCCATAATAAGATATAATTAAATTATATTTATTTTATTTTATTTTATTAGATTAATAAAATTATATCTAAAGAGTCTCAAATCTAATTTAGATCTAAGAGAAATTTTTTTGAAATATCCCTCTTGAACAAATTAGATCTGAACAAACCTGACCCAAAAAATAGATTTTTTTCTTCAATTGGTATCAGAGCCAGATTCCCATAATTAATTAGATCTAATTTTAATAAATTTTTAATCTAATAATTAGATGACTTCAGATATCACATGAGATATAATTAAATATAAAATTAAATAATTAAAATTAAATAATTTAGATCTAAGATGTATGAGATGCATGTCTAGACTAGAAATAGAATTATTTTATATGTAGTCTAACATCATCATAATTTTAATTTTATTAATTATAATTTTTAGATCTATTTATTTATTATTTCATTATATTATAAATATTATAATTAAATCTAAAAAATAGAAAAAAAGAATTTAATTTTATTGATATGAGATATGATTGATCCATGTTTAGACTAGTTATAGAATAGATCTACAAAGTTATCTTGAATAAATTTAATTTGATATGATCAAATTTAAAATTATTTTTTAGATATTTATGAGATAATTTGGATCTGAAAACATGCATGATATATGAGATGTATGCATATGAAGAGAAATTATATATGTGATGTTCACTAGTTTTGTTTCGTATTTGATTAAATCCGACTGTGTTAGATATATGTGCCCTAGAAGCCAGAATTGGCTGACACTTGTAATACACTTCTAGGGGCAAAATTATAATTTTGACTATAATTAATAAAATGGGTTATTTTCTATCACACCTGTGTATTTAGTGTCTGTGATACATCCTTTGAGTTAATGGTAATGATAATTCATATTTTCAAGAGTTGAAAATTTAAGACATGAATAATCATTATTAACTCATAAACATGCTCCCGACCATAGGATCATCACGAGGATGGTGATTGATCCGGAAGGTTGGTGTACAATCGCTTCTCTTTAGTAGATGAGTCTTGAGTCTACGGTGTGGAGACACCGGAGCGAGAGTACAGGTACTCGTTAGAGAACGAGGGCACTGAGCGTGACCACCTCGAGTAGTCATTAGGGAAGTCTACCTTCTCGTCAATGACTGACTCGATGCTGCAGTAGTGTGTCTGGTTCTTTGACCTGAGATGCATCGGCAGTTCACCTTGAGGGTGTTATAGTTTGACTACACCATTACTCGGTCTCCTAGCCATATGGAACCCTGAGGTGTATGTTGGCTATAGCATGTTCATTGTAGGAACTGGATTGCATCAAGATGGGAATCTATCTACCTCGGTGGTAGAGGAGCAGCCCTATGATGATCATGAGAATCAAGTCCAGAAATCCATGGCCATGGTAGAGTGAAATAATAGAAAGAGTTTCTATTTAGATTTTCACATTGGACTCGAATCGAATGATTACATCATATGACAGAGACTAGGGTTTGACGAGTTTCACCTTAACCCTAATCTGATCGGGGCTCAAGATAGAAGAACTTGAATCACACAGGTAGCTGCACCAAGAGGTTCGCATTCAGCTCTGATGGGTTGCCACCATATACTGCTAGGTGTCACTGGTGGATTTTGGGAGCAATTAGAATGATTTAGATGATCGATCATTCTAGCTGTTCGAATCAGAAGAGTTCTGATCCATCGAAAGGAGTTTCGATGATGTCGATGATAGAGATCATGACATATCCCATTACCATACAGAACTGAACCTAACTGGGTCACACAAACAAGGGTTTGAATCTGGTGATCATCAATTGAACTGATCTAGTTCAATTGATCTGAATGAGATTCAATTAGGTTCAAGGAAATCGTGCTAGCACTCGATTGAACCTAACGTTCTTCTTTTACTATCATAAATAAGTTGTCCTGACTGAGCCAAAGGAGTTTGTGCTCAATCAGAGGCCTTCATATGGTCTGAACTGGAGGTTGTCCAAGTCAGAAATAGGTTGTCTTATTTTGTAAGACATTACCTGCCATTTTTGGTCACCTGCCATTTCTTGTTCTTTGACTTTGGTCAAAAGTCTACCTTTGACTGGTCAAACGTTGACCATTGACCCTTTGACTTTTGACCACATGTCATGCACCTATTGGAGAGCTGGTGGGGGCCTGTCCCCCTGCCAGAACCTGGCAAGGAGAAGGGCGCACGCCAAGGGTGGCGTGAGCCCAAGTTAGGAGGCGCCTAGGAGTCCTTGTTGGACAAGGACTCCACCTCCCTTTTGGATTCCAATTCAGAGTTCTACTAAGAATCCAGTTTGACTGGTCTTAGGCACCCTCTAAGGAGGAATCCAGGGGTCTCTATTCCAACCAATCAGATTTAGATCTGATTTCACAAAGGGTTGTGATTGGTTGAGAGGAAGAAGAGGAGTTGGATCACAAGAGGTCTATAAATAAGACCCTGCGCCCAACCCTAATTCCAATGAATATTAGACACATGCCCCAAGGCTGCCTCTCCCCTCCTTCTCCATGCCATAGTCTCTTCTCCCCTTGCTCTCCACGTCCAAAAGGTGTTTTGGACTTGGTTGGTGCGATTCAGATCAAAGGAAAGGCGATCAAAAGCAAGAAGGCTGCGCTGCTGCAAAAGGACGACTGCAGATCTTCAAAAGAGTTTTGAAGATCCTCCAGATCAGATCCAGATCTGATTTTTGGAGGTGTGATAGAGAAGAAGAGGATCTCCAGATCCAACCCGAGTGGATACCGGTAGAGGCCAGGCGCTTGCGTGGCTAAGATCCAGAACCTTCCGCTGCAATCAGGATCATCTACAGGGTAATAGGATTACCCAAATCAGGTAAATTAAATTTGATTTAATTTATCTTATTTTATTTTATTTATTAAAATAATAAGAATTCAGATCTAAAACATATCAAGATCTGATTGAGATCAAGAGAAAATTTTTGAAATATATCTCTTGATCTGATCAGATCTGGAACGAACCTGGACCGGGAAATCAGGATTTCCCTTCAACTGGTATCAGAGCCATGGTTCTAAAATTATGTTTAGATCTGATTTTAAATTTTATTTTAATTAGAAAATAAAGTGATTTTAGATGTCACATGAGATGTGATCAGATCTGAAATCAGAAAAAATTAAAATTAAATGATTTGGATCTAAGAACATGAAGATATGCATGACTAGTTCTAGAATAGAATAGTTCTATAGAATAGTTTTGCATGTCTTTGATTTAATCTGATTAAATCATATTTTAGATCTTCTTATTTACTATTTTTCTGATATTATAAGTGTTATAATAACATCTAAATAAATAGCAAATAAAAATTATTTAATTTTAAATATCATATGAGATATGATTAGATGCATGTCTAGACTAGTTGTAGAATAGTTCTACATAATTGTCTAGATTAGAATTTATTTTGATTAGATCAATTTAAATCTAATTTTTTAGATTATTATGAGATAATTTAGATCTGAAAATATGCATGATTTGATACATGAGATGTATGCAAAATATGCCATGATTAGATCTAAATTTGTATATGAGATATATGATATAGATCTATAACTGTTTTGTAGATTTACATGTTCCTGATTAAGGCGTTCCTCTTGGCCGTCCGGTCATAAGAACGAAGAAGGGTTTAAAGGCCCTCTCTTCCCATTCGATGGGGTGTTCTTATGATGTGTAGGGGTGCTGCGTGTTCGTCCTTAATCAGAAACCCAAAACTTACTTTCTGCAAAACCCTAGATCCTGAAACCCTAGGATTTATTGTGCATATTTTGTTTATGAACCCAACTTAATTAAGAATTAAGTTTATGGAATATTAATTAGGTCTAAAATTGAGAATTTCAGATCTAAGACATATTCATAATACTGGGTTCGGGCTTGGGTAGCTCAATTAGGTCTAAGCGGTTGATCAAACCGAATCAAGAGTTGGTTAGATGGGATCAACAATGCTTAAATTGACCAGCCTAATAGGATTAAGTCTGGGTCAAGATCGAGTCACGATCAAGCAAGACCTAATTAGGCTCAGAGGTTAGAGTCTGGATTGTAGGCTAACCCAATTGGTTCTGACTCAACAATTTGGTGTCTAAGGTAAGTTTGGCACAGACGACCGACTGGTTTTTAATTGGAAGCTACTCGACCTGAATGCGTTCTTGTGCGAGTTAATGGCATATTCCTTCCACCGGTCTCACTTACCTGGCCATATCTGTTGACACAGTTCTGATCTGAGGTGGTCAATAATCCGAGCTAACCCATGCCACTAGGTTAGTCATAATTGTTATGACTAAGCCAAGTCTAGTTTAATGAGACCTGAATCAATTCTCCCTAAGAAAAGATTAAGTCTGAGGTCTTCCACCATTGTAGATGTGCGGGCCCTTCCCGGGGTTGATTGTTCTCGGCTGGATACAGTGGCTCAGTTGCACCGGGAAGATGCAACCATGTCTATTAGGCATTGGATGCTATGGGCTGGAGGATGAGTTGGGCTCAATATTTCGGATACGGTGAGAGACTCAATTAGGAACCCAGTCTATGCAAATGGTGGGTCTGACTTAACTAAGGAGTGGATCAATATTCCGGATACGGTGAGATTCATGAATTAGAGACCAAGTTTGGGTGCACCATGATTAGAGAATCATTGAACAAGAGTTGTTCACTCATTGGCTAACCCATCACCAATAACTGTTAGGTGAGGTGATGAGTCAGTTGGTGAGACCGCACCACCCACTAGAAATCATTCAATCGTGGAGATTTTTCGCATCTCTACAGAGGGAGTGTAGGGATCCGAGAAAATAGTGGGAGCTAATTTGTTTAAAAATAAAATCCCTAAACAAATTGGTCAAGTCAAAATTACAGTATCTAACTAGAATCTTTGACTCTCTACAGGAAAATGTCTGCGTCCAACCCATTGGCACGTATCCTAGACACACATAGACTGACTGGACCCAATTATAAAGATTGGCTCAGGAACTACAAAATTGTTTTGGGTTCAGAGAAGTTAACACATGTTTTGGACCAGGACCCTCCCACCTTACCAGCTCGTCCATCCACTGAACAGAGAGCGTCTCTGGAAAAATGGATTGACGAAGATAATAAGGCCAGATACTACATGTTGGGCTCGATGTCTGATGAGCTCCAGCGCCAACATGAAGATATCGGGACTGCTCGCCAAATGTTGGCTCACCTGCAGGAGATGTTTGGTGAACAGAGTCGCGCAGCCAAATATCAAGTCACGAAATGACTTTTTAAGGCTAAGATGCGTGATGGGCAGTCAGTCCAAGATCACTGTCTGACAATGATCAAGGACATGGAAGAGCTTGAGAAGCTCGGTGTGAAGTTGGACTTGGACCTTGCAGAACGATATTATTCTGCAATCCTTGACTGATGCATATGGGCAATTCATCATGAATTACCACATGCATAAACTTCAAAATTCCTTGGCCGAAGTTAATGAATATGCTGGTTACCGCTGAGCTTTCTATGAAAGGTTCTAAAGGCTCAGTTCTTGCTATGGAACGGACTTCTTCCAAAAGAAAGTCTTATGGAAAGAAAAAGAAGTCTGTGAAAAAGCAAAAGGTGGAAGGATCAAAGAAGAAGAAGGCAGAACCGAAGAAAGAAGGCCGATGGCAAAGGAAAGTGTTTCCATTGCAACAGCGACGGCCATTGGAAGCGGAACTGCCCTACTTACCTGGCCACCCTGAAGAACAAGAAGGAAGGTCCTTCTGGAGGTATGCTCGTTATTGAGTCTAACCTTACGGTTTCTTCTGCATCCAGTTGGGTGCTTGACTCTGGTTCTAGTGCTCATCTGTGCACTTCTATGCAGGGTCTTGAGGATAGCAGGAGGCTGAGGGATGGAGACATGATCCTACGCATCGGTAATGGAGCAAGAGTTGCTGCAGTAGCCGTGGGAACATACCCTCTTCGATTACCATCTGGTTTAGACTTAGTTTTAAAAGACTGTTATTATGTGCCTGCAGCTAGCAGGAATTTGATTTCTGTTTCATGCTTAGCACAAGAAGGTTATGTGATCACCTTCTTTAAGGACCATTGTAACATTCTTTATGAAAGAAATAAAATTGCAAATGGTTTCCTTATTAATGGTCTTTATCAGTTGCATATTGATGTACCTATTTTAACTATCGAGCAAAACGTGAATGCCAAACGACCTAGGGATAGTCCAAACGACAGATATCTATGGCACCTGAGATTAGGTCATATAGCAGAAGATAGGATCATTAACAAATTGGAGAAAAATGGGCTATTGAGTCCATTGACTTTTCGAGTCATATCCAACTTGTGAATCTTGTCTTCAAGGCAAAATGACTAAACTCCCTTTTGTTGGACATGGGGAGAGGGCCACAGATCTCCTTGCCCTAGTACATACTGATGTGTGCGGCCCATTTGATGTGCCGGCTAGAGGCAATTTTGTCTACTTCATTACCTTTACCGATGATCTGTCTAGGTATGGGTATGTGTATCTTATGAGACACAAGTCTGAAGCTTTTGAAAAGTTCAAAGAATTCAGACATGAAGTAGAAAAAACAAACTGGAAAACCCATTAAGGTTCTTCGATCAGATCGAGGAGGTGAATACCTTAGCCGGGAATTCCTAGACTATCTTAAGGAAAATGGCATAGTCTCTCAATGGACTCCACCAGGAACACCTCAACTCAACGGGGTTTCAGAACGGAGAAATCGGACTCTATTGGATATGGTTCGATCCATGATGAGCTTCACAGACCTCCCTGATTTTCTTTGGGGACATTCATTATTAACTTCAATCTATTTACTGAATAGGGTTCCCTCTAAAACCGTTCCTACCACACCGTATGAGATATGGCACGGTAAGAAACCAAGTCTGAGTCATCTCAGAATTTGGGGTTGTCCGGCTCATGTCAAAAGACAACAAGCGGACAAGTTAGAGTTTAGGTCCTTTAGAGCTCGATTCATAGGATATCCTAAAGAGTCATTAGGATACTATTTCTACATTCCAGAAGACCACAATGTGATTGTGAGTCGACATGCCATATCTTTCTTGAAAAATAGTTTATTCAAGATAGTGGCATTGGAAAGCAGATTAAGCTTGATGAGAAAGTCTCACAAGCAGAACGAGCTAAGGACCAAGTGGAACCAAATCAGGTTGAGCCAATAAGAACACTACCTCCTCCACCTCGTAGATCGGAAAGAGTTTCCCGTCCCCCTGAAAGATACTTAGGTATTATTTCAGAGGATGTAGAGGAAATGTTCCTCATAGGTAATGGTGCTCATGGTGATGATCCCAAAACCTACACAACGAGGCGATATCAGATATCGACTCCGAGAAATGGCTTAGAGGCAATGAAGTCAGAAATTGACTCGATGCACTCAAACCAAGTCTGGACCTTGGTAGATCCACCAGAAGGTATAGTACCTATTGGGTGATAAATGGATCTTCAAGAGAAAGATTGGTGCAGATGGGAATGTGGAGACATTCAAGGCTAGACTAGTGGCAAAAGGTTATAGTCAACGCGAAGGCATTGACTATCAGGATACCTTTTCCCCAGTAGCTATGCTAAAATCCATCCGCACATTGCTTGCCTGTTGCAGCCTATTTCGATTATGAAATATGGCAAATGGACGTGAAAACGGCATTCCTAAATGGATATCTTGAGGAAGATATCTATATGGAACAGCCGCTAGGTTTCACATCCAGTGATACTGATCACAAGGTTTGCAAGCTGCAAAGGTCCATATATGGACTTAAGCAAGCATCTCGGAGCTGGAACACTCGTTTCATGATGATGTGATCAAAAAAAGTTTGGTTTCATCAAAAATGAAGAGGAACCATGTGTTTTCAAAAAGGGTCAGTGGGAGCGCTGTTGTCTTCCTCGTATTGTACGTGGATGACATCCTCCTTATTGGGAATGATATTCCCATGTTGACATCAGTCAAGATGTGGTTGTCCAAGGAATTCTCCATGAAAGACCTAGGTGAAGCATCCTTTATTCTAGGAATTAAGGTCTATAGGGATAGACCGAATAGGATGCTAGGACTTTCACAGAAGATGTACATAGAGGAAAGTACTAAAGAGGTTTAGTATGGAAAACTCTAAGAGGGGATTAATACCCTTCAGACATGGTATTCATCTTTCCAAGAAGATGTGCCCCAGCACACCTGAGGAAATAGAACGCATGAGCAAGATCCCTTATGCTTCTGCAATAGGGAGCCTCATGTATGCCATGCTATGTACACGACCTGATATAGCCCATGCTGTGAGTGTCACAAGCAGATATCAGTCAAATCCAGGTGAAGAACACTGGACTTCTGTGAAATGTATCCTTAAGTACTTGAGAAGAACTAAGGATATGATGTTGGTCTTTGGTAATGGAGAACTCCAAGTCCAGGGATACACAGACTCGGACTTCATGTCCGATATAGATGATCGAAAGTCGACATCTGGCAGACTGTTTGTGCTGGAAGAGTTCCAAGCAAACGGTGATACCATCCTCATCCGCGATTACCTTGAGAAAGGTTACGTTGAGGTCAAGAGAGTCAACTCCGCAGATAATGTGGCAGACCCACTTACAAAGCCGTTGGGCCAGCAGAAGATCGAAGCCCACCTTGAGAAGATGGGACTTAGACTTGTAGCCAATTGGCTTTAGGACAAGTGGGAGATTGTTAGATATATGTGCCCTAGAAGCCAGAATTGGCTGACACTTGTAATACACTTCTAGGGGCAAAATTATAATTTTGACTATAATTAATAAAATGGGTTATTTTCTATCACATATGTGTATTTAGTGTCTGTGATACATCCTTTGAGTTAATGGTAATGATAATTCATATTTTCAAGAGTTGAAAATTTAAGACATGAATAATCATTATTAACTCATAAAACAGCTCCCGACCATAGGATCATCACGAGGATGGTGATTGATCCGGAAGGTTGGTGTACGATCGCTTCTCTTTAGTAGATGAGTCTTGAGTCTACGGTGTGGAGACACCGGAGCGAGAGTACAGGTACTCGTTAGAGAACGAGGGCACTGAGCGTGACCACCTCGAGTAGTCATTAGGGAAGTCTACCTTCTCGTCAATGACTGACTCGATGCTGCAGTAGTGTGTCTGGTTCTTTGACCTGAGATGCATCGGCAGTTCACCTTGAGGGTGTTATAGTTTGACTACACCATTACTCGGTCTCCTAGCCATATGGAACCCTGAGGTGTATGTTGGCTATAGCATGTTCATTGTAGGAACTGGATTGCATCAAGATGGAATCTATCTACCTCGGTGGTAGAGGAGCAGCCCTATGATGATCATGAGAATCAAGTCCAGAAATCCATGGCCATGGCAGAGTGAAATAATAGAAAGAGTTTCTATTTAGATTTTCACATTGGACTCGAATCGAATGATTACATCATATGACAGAGACTAGGGTTTGACGAGTTCACCTTAACCCTAATCTGATCGGGGCTCAAGATAGAAGAACTTGAATCACACAGGTAGCTGCACCAAGAGGTTCGCATTCAGCTCTGATGGGTTGCCACCATATACTGCTAGGTGTCACTGGTGGATTTTGGGAGCAATTAGAATGATTTAGATGATCGATCATTCTAGCTGTTCGAATCAGAAGAGTTCTGATCCATCGAAAGGAGTTTCGATGATGTCGATGATAGAGATCATGACATATCCCATTACCATACAGAACTGAACCTAACTGGGTCACACAAACAAGGGTTTGAATCTGGTGATCATCAATTGAACTGATCTAGTTCAATTGATCTGAATGAGATTCAATTAGGTTCAAGGAAATCGTGCTAGCACTCGATTGAACCTAACGTTCTTCTTTTACTATCATAAATAAGTTGTCCTGACTGAGCCAAAGGAGTTTGTGCTCAATCAGAGGCCTTCATATGGTCTGAACTGGAGGTTGTCCAAGTCAGAATAGGTTGTCTTATTTGTAAGACATTACCTGCCATTTTTGGTCACCTGCCATTTCTTGTTCTTTGACTTTGGTCAAAAGTCTACCTTTGACTGGTCAAACGTTGACCATTGACCCTTTGACTTTTGACCACATGTCATGCACCTATTGGAGAGCTGGTGGGGGCCTGTCCCCCTGCCAGAACCTGGCAAGGAGAAGGGCGCACGCCAAGGGTGGCGTGAGCCCAAGTAGGAGGCGCCTAGGAGTCCTTGTTGGACAAGGACTCCACCTCCCTTTTGGATTCCAATTCAGAGTTCTACTAAGAATCCAGTTTGACTGGTCTTAGGCACCCTCTAAGGAGGAATCCAGGGGTCTCTATTCCAACCAATCAGATTTAGATCTGATTTCACAAAGGGTTGTGATTGGTTGAGAGGAAGAGGAGTTGGATCACAAGAGGTCTATAAATAAGACCCTGCGCCCAACCCTAATTCCAATGAATTAGACACGCCCCAAGGCTGCCTCTCCCCTCCTTCTCCATGCCATAGTCTCTTCTCCCCTTGCTCTCCACGTCCAAAAGGTGTTTTGGATTTAGGTTGGTGCGATTCAGATCAAGGAAAGGCGATCAAAAGCAAGAAGGCTGCGCTGCTGCAAAAGGACGACTGCAGATCTTCAAAAGAGTTTTGAAGATCCTCCAGATCAGATCCAGATCTGATTTTTGGAGGTGTGATAGAGAAGAAGAGGATCTCCAGATCCAACCCGAGTGGATACCGGTAGAGGCCAGGCGCTTGCGTGGCTAAGATCCAGAACCTTCCGCTGCAATCAGGATCATCTACAGGGTAATAGGATTACCCAAATCAGGTAAATTAAATTTGATTTAATTTATCTTATTTTATTTTATTTATTAAAATAATAAGAATTAGATCTGAAATTTATCAAGATCTGATTGAGATCAAGAGAAAATTTTTGAAATATATCTCTTGATCTAATCAGATCTGGACGAACCTGGACCGGAAATCAGGATTTCCCTTTGGTCATGCTCGGAAATCAAAAACTTATTTTCTGCAAAATCCTAGATCATGAAATCATAAGATTTTATTTATATGTTTTATTTATGAACCCTAAAGTAAATTAAGAATTAAGATTATGAAATATATTAGATCTAAAATTAAAAATTTTCAGATCTATGACATATTCATAACATTGAATTCGGGCTTGGGTAGCTCAATTAGGTCTAGCGGTTGATCAAACCAAATTAAGAGTTGGTTAGATAGGATGAAGAGTGCTTAAATTTACCAGTCTTATAGGATTAAGTCTGGGTCAATGTCGAGTCACAAGACTGATCAATCAAGTTAATACCTAATTAGGCTCAGTGGTTAGAGTCTGGATTGTAGGCTAACTCGATTGGTTCTGGCTCAATAATTTGGTGTCTAAGGTAAGTTTGGCAGATACGATCGATTGATTTTTAATTGGGAGCTATTCGACTCGAACGCATTCTTGTCGAATTAATGGCATATCCCTTCCATCGATCTCATTTACCTGGCCATATTTGTCAGCTCAATCTTGATCTAAGATGGCTAATAATCTGAGCTAACCCATGGCACTAGGTTAGTCATAATGGTTATGGCTATGTCAAGTCAAGTTTAAAGAGATCCAAATCAAATATTCCTAAGAAAAGATTAAGTCTAAGGTCTCCACCATTGTAGATATGCGGGTCCTTTTTGGGGTTGATTATTTTTGGCTGGTCATAGTGGTTCAGTTGCACCGAAAAGACACAACCATATCTATTAGGCATTGGATGCTACGGGCTGGAGGATGGATTGGGCTCAATATTTTGGATATGGTGAGAGACCCAATTAGGAATCCAATCTATGTAAATGGTGGGTCTGACATAACTAAGGAGTAGATCAATATTTTAGGCATGGTGAGATTCATGAATTAGAGATCAAGCCTGGGTGCACCATTGAAGGAAAATCCTGATTTTTTGGTCCAGGTTCATTGAGATCTGATCAGATCAAGAGATATATTTTAAAATTTTTTTTCTTTGATCTATATCAGATCTAGGATATTTCAGATCTGATTCTTATTATTTTAATAAATAAAATAAATAAGAATAAATTAAATCAAATTTAATTTACCTGATTTGGGTAATCCTATTATCCTATTGATGATCCTGTATGCAGCGGAAGGTTCTGGATCTAGCCACGCAAGCTCCTGGTCTCTACCGATATCCACTCGAGTTGGATCTAGAGATCCTCTTCTTCTCTATCACATCTCCAAAAATTAGATCTGGATCTGATCTGGAGGATCTTCAAAACTCCTTTTGAAGATCAGCAGTCGTCCTTTGCAGCAGCGCAGCCTTCTTGCTTTTGATCGCCTTTCTTTGATCTGGATCGCACCAACCAAAGTCCAAAACCCTTTTGGACGTGGAGAGGAGAAGGAGAAGGAGGTTTGGCATGGAGGAAGAGGGGAGAGGCAGCCTTGGGCATGGGAATTATGATTCTCAATCATATCATGTTCTTATCTGAGTTGGGCGCAGGGTCTTATTTATAGACTGACTGTGATCCAACTTCTCTTCTTCCCAACCAATCACAACCCTTTGTGAAATCAGATCTAAATCTGATTGGTGGGAATAGAGTCCCCTGGATTCCTCCTTAGAGGGTGCCTAAGACCAGTCAAAGTTGGTTCTTAGGAAGAACTCTAATTGGAATCCAAAAAGGAGATGGAGTCCTTGTCCAACAAGGACTCCTAGGCGCCTCCAACTTGGGCACACGCCTAGGGTGGCGTGCGCCCTCCTCCTTGCCAGGTTCTGGCAGGGGGACAGGCCCCCACCAGCTCTCCAATAGGTGCATGACATGTGGTCAAAAGTCAAAGTGTCAATGGTCAACGTTTGACCAGTCAAAGGTAGACTTTTGACCAAAGTCAAAGAACAAGAAATGGCAGGTGACCAAAAATGGCAGGTAATGTCTTACAAAATAAGACAACCTTTTCTGACTTGGACAACCTCCATTCAGACCATATGAAGGCCTCTGATTGAGCACAAACTCCTTTGGCTCAGACAGGACAACTTATTTATGATAGCAAAAGAAGAACGTTAGGTTCAATCGAGTGCTAGCACGATTTCCTTGAACCTAATTGAATCTCATTCAGATCAATTGAACTAGATCAGTTCAATTGATGATCACCAGATTCAAACCCTTGTTTGTGTGACCCAGTTAGGTTCAGTTCTGTATGGTAATGGGATATGTCATGATCTCTATCATCGACATCATCGAAACTCCTTTCGATGGATCAGAACTCTTCTGATTCGAACAGCTAGAATGATCGATCATCTAAATCATTCTAATTGCTCCCAAAATCCACCAGTGACACCTAGCAGTATATGGTGGCAACCCATCAGAGCTGAATGCGAACCTCTTGGTGCAGCTACCTGTGTGATTAAGTTCTTCTATCTTGAGCCCCGATCAGATTAGGGTTAAGGTAAACTCGTCAAACCCTAGTCTCTGTCATATGATGTAATCATTCGATTCGAGTCCAATGTGAAAATCTAAATAGAAACTCTTTCTATTATTTCACTCTACCATGGCCATGGACTTCTGGACTTGATTCTCATGATTATCATAGGGCTGCTCCTCTACCACCGAGGTAGATAGATTCCATCTTGATGCCATCCAGTTCCTACAATGAACATGCTATAGCCAACATACACCTCAGGGTTCCATATGGCTAGGAGACCGAGTAATGGTGTAGTCAAACTATAACACCCTCAAGGTGAACTGCCGATGCACCTCAGGTCAAAGAACCAGACACACTACTGCAGCATCGAGTCAGTCATTGACGAGAAGGTAGACTCCCTAATGACTACTCGAGGTGGTCACGCTCAGTGCCCTCGTTCTCTAACGAGTACCTATACTCTCGCTCCGGTGTCTCCACACCGTAGACTCAAGACTCATCTACTAAAGAGAAGCGATTGTACACCAACCTTTCGGATCAATCACCATCCTCATGATGATCCTATGGTCGGGAGCAATTTATGAGTTAATAATGATTATTCATGTCTTAAATTTTCAACTCTTGAAAATATGAATTATCATTACCATTAACTCAAAGGATGTATCACAGACACTAAATACACATATGTGATAGAAAATAACCCATTTATTGATTTTAGTCAAAATTATAATTTTGCCCATAGAAGTGTATTACAAGTGTCAGCCAATTCTGGTTTCTAGGGCATATATATCTAACAAGGGCATATATATCTAACAACCATAATTAGAAAATCATTGGACATGAGTTGTTTACTCATTGGCTAACCCATCATCAATAACTGTTAGGTGAGGTGATGAATTAGTTGGTGGGACTGCACCACCCACTAGAAATAATTAATTATGGAGATTTTCACATCTCCATAGAGGGAGTGTAGGGATCCGAAGAAAATAGTTGGAGCTAATTTGTTTAAAAATCAAACTCCTAAATAAATTGGTCAAGTCTTAATTATAAAATCTAACTAGAAACTTTGACTCTCTCAGGAAAAAGGAAAATGTCTACATCCAACCTACTAGCTCGTATCTTGGACACCCATAGATTGATCGGACAAAACTACAATGACTGGCTTTAGAACTTTAAAATCATTTTGGGTTTCAAGAAGTTAACTCATGTATTAGATTAGGATCCCCCCACCTTATCAGTCCGTCCGTCCACCAAATAGAGTGCATCTTTTGACAAATGGATGGATGCAGATAACAAGGTTAGATACTATATGTTGGGCTTCATGTTTAATGAGCTTCGGTGCCAATACGAAGATATCAAGATTGTCCATCAAATGTTGGCTCATCTGCAAGAGTTATTTGGTGAACAGAGTCGCACAATCAAATATCAGGTCACTAAATGACTTTTTAAGACTAAAATGTGTGATGGGCAGTCAGTCCAAGATCATTATCTAATGATGATCCAGAACTTAGAAGAGCTTGAGAAGCTCAGAGTGAAGTTAGACTAGAATCTATAGAATGATATAATTCTGCAATCCTTGACTGATGCATGTCGATAGTTCATCATGAACTACCATATGCATAAACTTCAGAATACTCTAACCGAACTTATGAATATGCTGGTTATAGCTGAGCTTTCTATGAAAGGTTCTAAAGGCTCAATACTTGATATGGAATGGACTTCTTCCAAGAGAAAGTCTTTTTGAAAGAAGAAGTCTGTGAAAAGATAGAAGGTGGAAGGTGGAAAGAAAAAGAAGGCAGAGCTAAAGAAGAAGATCGCTGATAAAGAAAAGTGTTTCCATTGTAATATTGATGGCTTCTAAAAGTGGAACTGCCCCACATACCTAGCCACCCTAAAGAATAAGAAGGAGATAGATCCTTCCAAAGGTATGCTCATTATTGAATCTAACCATATGGTTTCTTCTGCATCTAGTTGGGTGCTTCACTCTGATTCTAGTGCTCATTTGTACACTTCTATGCAGGGTCTTGAGGATAGAAAAAGGTTGAGGGATGGTGAGATGATCCTATGGATCGAAAATAGAGTAAGAGTTGCTGCTGTAGCCATGGCAACCTACCCTCTTCGACTATCGTCTGGCTTAGATTTAGTACTTAGGGATTGTTATTATGTGCCTACCGTAAGCAAGAATTTAATTTCTATTTCATGTTTAGCACAAGAAAGCTATGTAATTAGTTTTCTTAAGGACCATTATAATATTCTTTATGAAAGAAATAAAATTGCAAGTGATTTTCTCATTAACGATCTCTACGAGTTACATATTGATGTATCTATCTTTAATATCGAGCAAAATGTGAATGCCATAAAATGACCTAGGGATAGTCCAAATGATAGGTACCTATGGCACCTAAGGCTAGGTCATATAGCAGAAGATAGGGTTAACAAATTGAAAAAAATTAGGCTACCGAGTCCATTGACTTTTGAGCCATATCCAATTTATGAATCTTGTCTTCATGGTAAAATGACTAAGCTCCCATTTGTAGGATTTGGAGAAAGAGCCACGGATCTACATGCCCTAATACATACTGATGTGTGTGGCCTATTTGATGTGTCGGCTAGAGGTAACTTTGATTACTTCATAACCTTTATCGAAGATTTATCTCAGTATGTGTATGTGTATCTTATGAGATACAAGTCTAAAGCCTTTGAAAAGTTTAAGAAATTCAGACATAAAGTCGAAAAGTAAACTGAAAAACTCATTAAGGTTCTTCAATCAGATTGAGGAGGTGAATACCTTAGTCAAAAATTTTTGGACTATCTCAAGCAAAATGGCATAGTCTATCAATGGCTCCATCTGTAATACCTCAACTCAATGGGGTTTCAGAATGGAGAAATCGGACCCTATTAGATATGGTCCAATCTATGATGAGCTTTACAGACCTTCTTGATTTTTTTTAGGGATATAGTCTGTTAACTGCAATATATTTACTGAATAGGATTTTCTTTAAAACCGTTCCTACCACACCGTATAAGATATGGCATGGTAAGAAACCAAGTCTGAGTCATCTCAAAATTTGGGATTGTCCGGCTCATGTCAAAAGACAACATGCAGACAAGATAGAATATAGGTTCTTTAGAGCTCAATTCATTGGACATCCTAAAGAGTCATTAGGATATTATTTCTACATTCCAAAAGACCATAATATGATTGTGAGTCGGCATGCTATTTTTCTTAAAAAATAGTTTTTTCAAGATAGCGGCATTGGAAAGCAGATCAAGCTAGAGGAAAAAGTCTCTCAAGAGCAACGAACTATGGATCCCATGGAATCAAATCAGGTTGAGCCAATACAATCACTACCTCCTCCACCTTATAGATCGAAAAGGATTTTCTACCCCCTTGAGAGGTACTTAGGTACTATTGATGCAAAATCTGATCATCGTCGGACCCAGCTGGAGTGGAGGTGGATGTGGTCGCTACCGGGGACCTGCAAAACAAAATTCCATCTGGAGCCGATGGGGGTGGCTCCGGTAGGACCCTCCGATGATCATGTCAGCTCTAGCCAATAGGAATGGAGTGCTCAAGGATGAGTTTCGTAGAGCTTAGAGAAGAAGAGGAGAGCTTAGAGCTTAGAGTTAGCATATCTGGAGGGTCCTTTTTATAGGTGGAGCTTGATGGAGATAGCTGCAGCTGTAAGGTAGTGGGTCGCTCGAGGTCCGACGGAGTCAGTCCCGAGGGAAGGCACCGTCTGCAGCATCGCCTACAACAGAATGAGAACAACATAATTCAAACCATTGGTTACTTTGCTTATTGGTAACAAGTTGAAATGAAAATTTAGACCATATAAAACATCAAATAGTGGTTTATTGGGTGATAAATGGATCTTGCCGGTATGAGAGATTGGAACATAAGTGCCATTAGATAGTTTAATAGGTTTG
>QRFJ01002993.1:163575-199839 GCA_006176705.1 Cocos nucifera | reverse complement strand
TATTTCTAAGATCTACAGTCTCCTTTGCAGCAGTACTGCCTTCTTCCTTTCTGATCAGTTTTTTCTGATGGATTCGCACCAAACTGAAGCAGAAAAACCCCAACTTTTCTGGGCATTGGAGAGTGTTAGAGATATGTGCCCTTAGAAGCCAAAATTGGTGACACTGTGAATTATACTTTCTAGGAGCAAAATTATAATTTTGGGACTATTATCATAAAATTGATTATTTCTATCCACAATATGTGTGATTCTATGGAAACCCTATGAGAATACAATTGTAGATCACATTGGTCTCTTTCATAGTAGTTATAAACATTTCAACATTGTTACATAGTAAATAATTCTTCATTACGTTTTCAATGTGTGTATTTAGGAGTAATTATTGAGTAGTGAGAACAAGTTGAAATAATATTGAATATATTAACTCAGTCAACAATTTTCCTTCCACTAGAATCGTATGTAGCACGTTCGATTCTTCCACCTCGAGGGATAGGTGCATTCGATCAGGTACAGCGCATGTCGTGAACAACACCACATCGATGATGATCTTAGAGTCGTGCCTCTCTTTTCTGCTTTAGTAGATGAGATCTTAAGTCTACGATTGAAGCACAATCAGATAAGAGCGAGGTTAAGCAACTTGAATAGAACGAGGGCACTTTAGAAGGACGAGTCTAGAGCGTGACCAGCCTGAGCAATGCATTAGGGAAGTCTGTTCTCATCATGACTGACTCGATGCTGCAGAGGTAGTATCTGATTCTTTGCACCTGAGGTGACATCGATCGATCACCTTGAGGTTGTTAAGTTAAACTAACAACGTAACTCAATCTCCTATTCATTCCAGAATCCGAGATGTATGTTGGCTATAGCGTATGTTTCATTAGAGAAAACTGCATTGCAGTCAAGATGGAATCTATCCTACTCGGTAAGTAAGAGGAGCAGCCATAATGATGAGTCATGAGAATCAAGTCCAGAAGCCCAAGTGGCCATGGGCCCGAGTAGAAATAATGAAAAGAGTTTCTATTTAGGTTTCACATCGGCTGGAATTGGAATGATTACATCATTATGACAAAACTAGGCGTCTTTGATGAGTATCACCTTAACCCTAATCTGATCGGGCTCAAGAGTAGAAGAAGTCTAATCACACAGGTAGCTAACCAAGAGGTTCGCATTCAGATCTCGATGGATTACCACCTAAACTGCCTAGGTGTTAGTGTGGATTTTTTGAGGCAATAGAATGATTTTAGATGAATCGATCATTCTAGCTGTGGTCGAATCAGGAAGAGTTCTGATCCATCGAAAGGAGTTTCGATGATGTCGATGATAAGAGATCATACAATCCCGATCACCATAATAGAACTGAACCTAACTAGTCATACAAATAGCAGGGTTTGAATCTTAGTGATCATCAAATTGGAACTAATCCAGTTCAATTGACTAATGAGATTCAATTTAGGTTCAGAGAAATCATGGCTAGCACTCGATTGAGAACCTAACGTTCTTCTTATTAGCTATCATAAATTCAGTTGTCGCCGACTGAACGCCAAAGAAGGTCTGTGCTTGATCAAAGGCTTTCACATGGTCTGACTGAAAGCCTGTCCGGGCTGTGTCAGATACAAGGGGGAGAGGAGGGTTGGTACTTATATTTGTAGATGAATACCTACCATGAGTTTGAGTCATCTGCCATTCTCTAATCCAATTTTGGACTTTGGGTCCAAAAGTTGACCTTTAGACTGATCAAAATGTTGACCTTTGACTGGATAAATGTTGACCATTGATACTTTGATTCGTCCACATGTCATGCACCTATTGGAGAGCTGGTGGGGGCCTTGTCCCCCTGCCAGAACCTGGCAAGGAGGAGGGCGCACGCCACCCTAGGCGTGTGCCCAAGTTGGAGGCGCCTAGGAGTCCTTGTTGGACAAGGACTCCATCTCCTTTTTGGATTCCAATTAGAGTTCTCCTAAGAACCAACTTTGACTGGTCTTAGGCACCCTCTAAGGAGGAATCCAGGGGACTCTATTCCCACCAATCAGATTTAGATCTGATTTCACAAAGGGTTGTGATTGGTTGGGAAGAAGAGGAGTTGGATCACAGCTTAGTCTATAAATAAGACCCTGCGCCCAACTCAAAAAGATTAGAATGAATTCCCACGCCCCAAGGCTGCCTCTCCCCTCCTTCCTCCATGCCAAGTCCATCTTCTCCCTCTCCTCTCCACGTCCAAAAGAGTTTTGGACCTTGGTTGGTGCAATCCAGATCAAGAGAAAGGCGATCAGAAAGCTAGAAGGCTGCACTGCTGCAAAGGACGACTGCTGATCTTCAAAAGGAGTTTTGAAGATCCTCCAGATCAGATCCAGATCTAATTTTTGGAGATGTGATAGAGAAGAAGAGGATCTCCTAGATCCAACCCTGAGTGGATACCGGTAGAGGCCAGGCACTTGCGTGGCTAGATCCAGAACCTTCCGCTGCTTACAGGATCATCAACGGGTAATAGGATTACCCAAATCAAGGTAAATTAAATTTGATTTAATTTATCTTATTTTATTTTATTTATTAAAATAATAAGAATCAGATCTAAAATATCAAGATCTGATTTAGATCAAAGAAAAAAAATTTTGAAATATATCTCTTGATCTGATCAGATCTGAACGAACCTGGTCCGGGAAATCAGGATTTTCCTTCAACTGGTATCAGAGCCAAGGTTCTAAAGTATTTAGATCTAATTTTAAATTTATTTTAATTAAAAAATAAAGTGATTTTCAGATGTCACATGAGATGTGATCAGATCTGAAATCAAAAAAATTAAAATTAAATGATTTGGATCTAAGATTAGAAAATATGCATGACTAGTTCTAAAATAGAATAGTTCTATAGAATAGTCTTGCATGTTTTCAATTTAATTTGATTAAATCATATTTTAGATCTATTTATTTACTATTTTTTGATATTATAATTATTATAATAACATCTAAAAAATAGCAAATAAAAATTATTTAATTTTAAATATCATATGAGATATGATTGATGCATGTCTAGACTAGTTGTAGAATAGTTCTACATAAGTTGTCTAGATTAGAATTTATTTTGATTAGATCAATTTAAATCTAATTTTTTAGATTATTATGAGATAATTTAGATCTGAAAATATGCATGATTCGATACATGAGATGTATGCAAAATATGCCATGATTAGATCTAATTTGTATATGAGATATATGATATAGATCTAAAACTGTTTTGTAGTATTACATGTTCCTGATTAAGGCGTTCCTCTTGGCCGTCCGGTCATAAGAATGAAGAAGGGTTTAAAGGCCCTCTCTTCCCATTCGATGGGGTGTTCTTATGATGTGTAGGGGTGCTGCGTGTTCGTCCTTAATCAGAAATCCAAAACTTACTTTCTGCAAAACCCTAGATCCTGAAACCCTAGGATTTATTGTGCATATTTTGTTTATGAACCCTACTTAATTAAGAATTAAGATTATGGAATATTAATTAGGTCTAAAATTGAGAATTTTAGATCTAAGACATATTCATAATACTGGGTTCGGGCTTGGGTAGCTCAATTAGGTCTAAGCGGTTGATCAAACCGAATCAAGAGTTGGTTAGATGGGATCAACAATGCTTAAATTGACCAGCCTAATAGGATTAAGTCTGGGTCAAGATCGAGTCACGATCAAGCAAGACCTAATTAGGCTCAGAGGTTAGAGTCTGGATTGTAGGCTAACCCAATTGGTTCTGACTCAACAATTTGGTGTCTAAGGTAAGTTTGGCACATACGACCGACTGGTTTTTAATTGGAAGCTACTCGACCTGAATGCGTTCTTGTACGAGTTAATGGCATATTCCTTCCACCGGATCTCACTTACCTGGCCATATCTGTTGACACAGTTCTGATCTGAGGTGGTCAATAATCCGAGCTAACCCATGCCACTAGGTTAGTCATAATTGTTATGACTAATGACAAGTCTAGTTTAATGAGACCTGAATCAATTCTCCCTAAGAAAAGATTAAGTCTGAGGTCTTCCACCATTGTAGATGTGCGGGCCCTTCCCGGGGTTGATTGTTCTCGGCTGGATACAGTGGCTCAGTTGCACCGGGAAGATGCAACCATGTCTATTAGGCATTGGATGCTATGGGCTGGAGGATGAGTTGGGCTCAATATTTTGGATACGGTGAGAGACTCAATTAGGAACCCAGTCTATGCAAATGGTGGGTCTGACTTAACTAAGGAGTGGATCAATATTTCGGATACGGTGAGATTCATGAATTAGAGACCAAGTTTGGGTGCACCATGATTAGAGAATCATTGAACAAGAGTTGTTCACTCATTGGCTAACCCATCACCAATAACTGTTAGGTGAGGTGATGAGTCAGTTGGTGAGACCGCACCACCCACTAGAAATCATTAATCATGGAGATTTTTGCATCTCTACAGAGGGAGTGTAGGGATCCGAGAAAATAGTGGGAGCTAATTTGTTTAAAAATAAAATCCCTAAATAAATTGGTCAAGTCAATAATTACAGTATCTAACTAGAATCTTTGACTCTCTACAGGAAAAATGTCTGCGTCCAACCCATTGGCACGTATCCTGGACACACATAGACTGACTGGACCCAATTATAAAGATTGGCTCAGGAACTACAAAATTATTTTGGGTTTCGAGAAGTTAACCCATGTTATTGGACCAGGACCCTCCCACCTTACCAGCCCGTCCATCCACTGAACAGAGAGCGTCTCTGGAAAAATGGATAGACGAAGATAATAAGGCCAGATATTACATGTTGGGCTCGATGTCTGATGAGCTCCAGCGCCAACATGAAGATATCGGGACTGCTCGCCAAATGTTGGCTCACCTGCAGGAGATGTTTGGTGAACAGAGTCGCGCAGCCAAAGTATCAAGTCACGAAATGACTTTTTAAGGCTAAGATGCGTGATGGGCAGTCAGTCCAAGATCACTGTCTGACAATGATCAAGGACATGGAAGAGCTTGAGAAGCTCGGTGTGAAGTTAGACTTGGATCTGCAGAATGATATTATTCTGCAATCCTTGACTGATGCATATGGGCAATTCATCATGAATTACCACATGCATAAACTTCAAAATTCCTTGGCCGAATTAATGAATATGCTGGTTCACCGCTGAGCTTTCTATGAAAGGTTCTAAAGGCTCAGTTCTTGCTATGGAACGGACTTCTTCCAAAAGAAAGTCTTATGGAAAGAAAAAGAAGTCTGTGAAAAAGCAAGAAGGTGGAAGGATCAAAGAAGAAGAAGGCAGAAGCCGAAGAAGAAGGCCGATGTCAAAGGAAAGTGTTTCCATTGCAACAGCGACGGCCATTGGAAGCGGAACTGCCCTACTTACCTGGCCACCCTGAAGAACAAGAAGGAAGGTCCTTCTGGAGGTATGCTCGTTATTGAGTCTAACCTTACGGTTTCTTCTGCATCCAGTTGGGTGCTTGACTCTGGTTCTAGTGCTCATCTGTGCACTTTCATGCAGGGTCTTGAGGATAGCAGGAGGCTGAGGGATGGAGACATGATCCTACGCATCGGTAATGGAGCAAGAGTTGCTGCAGTAGCCGTGGGAACATACCCTCTTCGATTACCATCTGGTTTAGACTTAGTTTTGAAAGACTGTTATTATGTGCCTGCAGCTAGCAGGAATTTGATTTCTGTTTCATGCTTAGCACAAGAAGGCTATGTGATTACCTTCTTTAAGGACCATTGTAACATTCTTTATGAAAGAAATAAAATTGCAAATGGTTTCCTTATTAATGGTCTTTATCAGCTACATATTGATGTACCTGTTCTAACTATCGAGCAAAACGTGAATGCCAAACGACCTAGGGATAGTCCAAACGATAGATATCTATGGCACCTGAGATTAGGTCATATAGCAGAAGATAGGATCAACAAATTGGAGAAAAATGGGCTATTGAGTCCATTGACTTTCCGAGTCATATCCAACTTGTGAATCTTGTCTTCAAGGCAAAATGACTAAACTCCCTTTTGTTGGACATGGGGAGAGGGCCACAGATCTCCTTGCCCTAGTACATACTGATGTGTGCGGCCCATTTGATGTGCCGGCTAGAGGCAATTTTGTCTACTTCATTACCTTTACCGATGATCTGTCTAGGTATGGGTATGTGTATCTTATGAGACACAAGTCTGAAGCTTTTGAAAAGTTCAAAGAATTCAGACATGAAGTAGAAAAACAAACTGGAAAAACCCATTAAGGTTCTTCGATCAGATCGAGGAGGTGAATACCTTAGCCGGAAAATTCCTAGACTATCTCAAGGAAAATGGCATAGTCTCTCAATGGACTCCACCAGGAACACCTCAACTCAACGGGGTTTCAGAATGGAGAAATCGGACTCTATTGGATATGGTTCGATCCATGATGAGCTTCACAGACCTCCCTGATTTTCTTTGGGGACACTCATTGTTAACTTCAATTTATCTACTGAATAGGGTTCCCTCTAAAACCGTTCCTACCACACCGTATGAGATATGGCACGGTAAGAAACCAAGTCTGAGTCATCTCAGAATTTGGGGTTGTCCGGCTCATGTCAAAAGACAACAAGCGGACAAGTTAGAGTTTAGGTCCTTTCAGAGCTCGATTCATAGGATATCCTAAAGAGTCATTAGGATACTATTTCTACATTCCAGAAGACCACAATGTGATTGTGAGTCGACATGCCATCTTTCTTGAAAAATAGTTTATTCAAGATAGCGGCATTGGAAAGCAGATTAAGCTTGATGAGAAAGTCTCACAAGTACAACGAGCTAAGGACCAATTGGAACCAAATCAGGTTGAGCCAATAAGAACACTACCTCCTCCACCTCGTAGATCGGAAAGAGTTTTCCGTCCCCCTGAAAGATACTTAGGTATTATTTCAGAGGATGTAGAGGAAAATGTTCCTCATAGGTAATGGTGCTCATGGTGATGATCCCAAAACCTACAACGAGGCGATATCAGATATCGACTCCGAGAAATGGCTAGAGGCAATGCAGTCAGAAATTGACTCGATGCACTCAAACCAAGTCTGGACCTTGGTAGATCCACCAGAAGGTATAGTACCTATTGGGTGTAAATGGATCTTCAAGAGAAAGATTGGTGCAGATGGGAATGTGGAGACATTCAAGGCTAGACTAGTGGCAAAAGGTTATAGTCAACGCGAAGGCATTGACTATCAGGATACCTTTTTCCCAGTGGCTATGCTAAAATCCATCCGCACATTGCTTGCCATTGCAGCCTATTTCGATTATGAAATATGGCAAATGGACGTGAAAATGGCATTCCTTAAATGGATATCTTGAGGAAGATATCTATATGGAACAGCCGCTAGGTTTCACATCCAGTGATACTGATCACAAGGTTTGCAAGCTGCAAAGGTCCATATATGGACTTAAGCAAGCATCTCGGAGCTGGAACACTCGTTTCAATGATGTGATCAAAAAGTTTGGTTTCATCAAAAATGAAGAGGAACCATGTGTTTTCAAAAAGGTCAGTGGGAGCGCTGTTGTCTTCCTCGTATTGTACGTGGATGACATCCTCCTTATTGGGAATGATATTCCCATGTTGACATCAGTCAAAATATGGTTGTCCAAGGAATTCTCCATGAAAGACCTAGGTGAAGCATCCTTTATTCTAGGAATTAAGGTCTATAGGGATAGACCGAATAGGATGCTAGGACTTTCACAGAAGATGTACATAGAGGAAAGTACTAAAGAGGTTTAGTATGGAAAACTCTAAGAGGGGATTAATACCCTTCAGACATGGTATTCATCTTTCCAAGAAGATGTGCCCTAGCACACCTGAGGAAATAGAACGCATGAGCAAGATCCCTTATGCTTCTGCAATAGGGAGCCTCATGTATGCCATGCTATGTACACGACCTGATATAGCCCATGCTGTGAGTGTCACAAGCAGATATCAGTCAAATCCAGGTGAAGAACACTGGACTTCTGTGAAATGTATCCTTAAGTACTTGAGAAGAACTAAGGATATGATGTTGGTCTTTGGTAATGGAGAACTCCAAGTCCAGGGATACACAGACTCGGATTTCATGTCCGATATAGATGATCGAAAGTCGACATCTGGGAGTCTGTTTGTGTGCAATGGTGGTGCTGTCAGCTGGAAAGAGTTCCAAGCAAACCGTGATAGCAGATTCCACCATGGAAGCAGAATATATCGCTGCATCAGAGGCTGCGAAGGAAGCATTCTGGTACAAGAAGTTTGCTGCAGAAATTGGAGTAATGCCATCAGATGCCATTCCTCTATACTGCGACAACAATGGCGCCATAGCCCTTGCTAAGGAGCCGAGGTCTCACCAGAAATCCAAGCACATTGAGCGGTGATACCACCTCATCCTACGATTACCTCGAGAAGGGTTACGTCGAGGTCAAGAGAGTCAACTCCACAGATAATGTGGCAGACCCACTTACAAAGCCGTTGGGCCAGCAGAAGATCGAAGCCCACCTTGAGAAGATGGGACTTAGACTTGTAGCCAATTGGCTTTAGGACAAGTGGGAGATTGTTAGATATATGTGCCCTAGAAGCCAGAATTGGCTGACACTTGTAATACACTTCTAGGGGCAAAATTATAATTTTGACTATAATCAATAAAATGGGTTATTTTCTATCACATATGTGTATTTAGTGTCTGTGATACATCCTTTGAGTTAATGGTAATGATAATTCATATTTTCAAGAGTTGAAAATTTAAGACATGAATAATCATTATTAACTCATAAAATGCTCCCGACCATAGGATCATCACGAGGATGGTGATTGATCCGGAAGGTTGGTGTACAATCGCTTCTCTTTAGTAGATGAGTCTTGAGTCTACGGTGTGGAGACACCTGGAGCGAGAGTACAGGTACTCGTTAGAGAACGAGGGCACTGAGCGTGACCACCTCGAGTAGTCATTAGGAAGTCTACCTTCTCGTCAATGACTGACTCGATGCTGCAGTAGTGTGTCTGGTTCTTTGACCTGAGGATGCATCGGCAGTTCACCTTGAGGGTGTTATAGTTTGACTACACCATTACTCGGTCTCCTAGCCATATGGAACCCTGAGGTGTATGTTGGCTATAGCATGTTCATTGTAGGAACTGGATTGCATCAAGATGGAATCTATCTACCTCGGTGGTAGAGGAGCAGCCCTATGATGATCATGAGAATCAAGTCCAGAAGCCCATGGCCATGGCAGAGTGAAATAATAGAAAGAGTTTCTATTTAGGTTTTCACATTCGGACTTGAATCGAATGATTACATCATATGACAGAGACTAGGGTTTGACGAGTTCACCTTAACCCTAATCTGATCGGGGCTCAAGATAGAAGAACTTAATCACATAGGTAGCTTTGAGCGAGAGTACAGGGTCCGATCGCAGAAGGTTCTGGATCTAGAGTGCCTGGCCTCTACTAGTATCCACTCAGGCTGGATCTAGAGATCCTCTTCTTCTCTATCATGTCTCCAAAAATCAGATCTGGATCTGATCTGGAGGATCTTCAAAACACCTTTCGAAGATCAGCAGTTATCCTTTGCAGCAGCGCAGCCTTCTAGCTTTTTGTCATCTTTCTCTTGTCTGGATTGCACCAACTAAAATCCCAAACTCCTTTGGGCATGGAGAGGAGAGGGAGAAGATGGACTTGGCATGGAGGAGGAGAGGAGAGGCAGCCTTGGGGCATGGGAATTTTCAATGCCTTTTGAGTTGGGCGCAGGGTCTTATTTATAGACTATGTGTGATCCAACTCCTCTTCTTTCCAACCAATCACAACCCTTTGTGAAATCAGATCTAAATCTGATTGGTGGGAATAGAGTCCCTTGGATTCCTCCTTAGATGGCACCTAAGACCAGTCAAACTTGGTTCTTAGGAGAAGTTTAATCGGAATCCAAAAATGAGATGGAGTCCCTGTCCAACAGGGACTCCTGAGTGCCTCAAACTTGGGCACACGCCAAGGGTGGCATGCACCATCCTCCTTGCCAGGTTCTAGCAGGGAGACAAGCCCCCACCAGCTCTTCAATAGGTGCATGACACATGGACAGAAGTCAAAGTGTCAATGGTCAACATTTGACCAGTCAAAGGTCAACTTTTGACCAAAGTCAAAGGATGAGAAATGGTAGGTGACCAAAAATGGCAGGTATTGTCTTACAAAATAAGACAACCCTTTTCTAATCTCGACAGGCTTCAGTCAGATCAAGTGAAGGCCTCTGATCGAGTACAAACTTCTTTGGCTCAGTCAGGAGAACTATTTATGATAGTAAAAGAAGAACATTAGGTTCAATCGAGTGCTAGCACGATTTTCTTGAACCTAATTGAATCTCATTCAGATCGTTTGAACTAGATCAGTTCAATTGATGATCACCGATTTAAACCCTTGTTTGTGTGATCTAGTTAAGTTCAGTTCTGTATGGTAATAGGATTTGTCACGATCTCTATCATCGACATCATCGAAACTTCTTTCGATGGATCAGAACTTTTCCGATTCGAACAGCTAGAATGATCGATCATCTAAGTCATTCTAATTGCTCTCAAAATCAACCAGTGACACCTAGCAGTATATGGTGGCAACCCATCAGAATTGAATGTGAACCTCTTGGTGTAGCTACCCATGTGATTAAGTTCTTCTATCTTGAGCCCTGATCAGATTAGGGTTAAGGTGAACTCGTCAAACCCTAGTTTCCATCATATGATGTAATCATTCGATTCAAGTCTGATGTGAAAACCTAAATAGAAACTCTTTCCATTATTTCACTCTACCGTGGGCATGGGCTTCTGGACCTGATTCTCATGATCATCATAGGGCTGCTCCTCTACCACCAAGGTAGATAGATTCCATCTTGATGCAATCCAGTTCCTACAATGAACATGCTATAGCCAACATACACCTCAAGGTTCCATATGGCTAGGAGACGGAGTTATGGGATAGTCAAACTATAACACCCTCAAGGTGAACTGTCGATGCATCTCAGGTCAAAGAACCAGACACACTACTGCAACATCGAGTCAGTCATTGACGAGATGATAGACTTCCTAATGACTACTCGAGGTGATCATGCTCAGTGCCCTCGTTCTCTAACGAGTACCTGTACTCTCGCTCTGATGTTCCCACACCATAAACTCAAGACTAATCTACTAAAGAGAAGCGATTGTACACCAACCTTCCAGATCAATCACCATCCTCATGATGATCCTATGATCGGGAGCATTTTATGAGTTAATAATGATTATTCATGTCTTAAATTTTCAACCCTTGAAAATATGAATTATCATTATCATTAACTCAAAGGATGTATCACAGACACTAAATACATATATGTGATAAAAAATAATCCATTTTACTGATAATACTCAAAATTACAATGTTGTCCCTCGAAGTGTATTACAAGTGTCAGCCAATTTTGGCTTCTAGGGCACATATATCTAATAAGATTGCCACCATATACTGCTAGGTGTCATTGGTGGATTTTGAGAGCAATTAGAATGATTTAGATGATCGATCATTCTAGCTGTTCGAATCAGAAGAGTTCTGATCCATCGAAAGGAGTTTCGATGATGTCGATGATAGAGATCATAACATATCCCATCACCATACAAAACTGAATCTAACTAGATCACACAAACAAGGGTTTGAATCTGGTGATCATCAATTGAACTAATCTAGTTCAATTGATCTGAATGAGATTCAATTAGGTTCAAGAAAATCGTGCTAGCAATCGATTGAACCTAACATTCTTCTTTTACTGTCATAAATAGTTGTCCTGACTAAGCCAAAAGTGTTTGTGCTCGATTAGAGGCCTTCACTTGGTCTGACTGGAGCCTGTCCAGCTCAGAAAAGAGTTGTCTTATTTTGTAAGATAATATCTGCCATTTTTGGTCACCTGCCATTTCTCGTCCTTCTGACTTTGGTCAAAAGTTGACCTTTGACTGGTCAAATATTGACCATTGACACTTTGACTTCTATCCGCATGTCACACACCTATTGGGGAGCTGGTGGGGGCTTGTCCCCCTGCCAGAACTTGGCAAGGAGGAGGGCGCATGCCACCCTTGGCATGCGCCCAAATTCGAGGTTTCCAAGAGTCCCTGTTGGATAGGGACTCCATCTCCATTTTGGATTTCAATTAGACTCCTCCTAAGAACCAACTTTGATTGGTCTTAGGCACCATCTAAAGATAAATCCAAGGGACTCTATTCCCACCAATCAGATCTAGATCTGATTTTACAAAGGGTTGTGATTGGTTGGGAAGAAGAGGAGTTGGATCACGCATAGTCTATAAATAAGACCCTGCGCCCAACTCAAAAAGCAATGCAATTCCCTACACCCCAAGGCTGCCTCTCCCTCCTCCTCCATGCCATGTCCATCTTCTCCCTCTCCTCTCCATGTCCGAAGTAGTTTGGCATCCAAGTTGGTGCAATCTAGGTGAGAGAAAGGCGATAGAAAGCTAGAAGGCTGCGCTGCTGCAAAGGACAACTGCTGATCTTCGAAAGCTATTTTGAAGATCCTCCAAATCAGATTCAGATCTGATTTTTGGAGATGTGAAAGAGAAGAAGAGGACCTCCAGATCCAGTCTGAGTGGATACCAGTAGAGGCTAGGCACTTGCATGGTTAGATCCAAAACCTTCCGCTGCTTACAGGATCATCAATGGATAATAGGATTACCCTACATCAAGGTAAATTAAATCTGATTTAATTTATCTATATTTTATTTTGGATTATTAGAATAATAAAGATTAGATCTGAAACATCTCATATCTAATTCGGATTAAAGAGAAAAAAATTTGAAATATATCTCTTGATCCGATTAGATCTAAACGAACATGGTCGAAAAAATCAGGATTTTCCTTCAAAGAGGAGTGAGAGGATCAGAAGATGGTATGGAGGAGGGAGAGGAACAGCCTTGGGGTATGGGCTAAGAGAGAACTCCTTTAAAGTTGGGCACAGATAGGATTTATATAGATCCTACTGTGCCACGCAGTGCCACATCATCCCGGCCAATCACGTTGCTTCGTGCAATCAGATCTAAATCTGATTGGTGGGATGACATCACATGATCCAATCAGATGAGAGCCCCACTAATTTATCATTAGATGGTGCCTAAGACTCATCAAAGTCTATAGCTAGGGGTCACCAAAGCAGAAACCAAAAAGCAACCTTGAGTCCCATCTGTATGGGACTCCAGGCATCCCTATCCATGGGCACATGCCTCCCAAGGCGTGCGCCCCCTCCTTTCCAAAATCTAGCAAGGGGACAAGCCCCTATCTACTCTCCAATAAGTGCATGACACATGGACAGATGTCTAAGTATCAAAGGTCAACATTTAACTAAGGTCAAAGATAAGAATTAGCAGATGACAGAAAATGGTAGGTGTTGTCTCAAATTTATCCTATAAATTAAGACAATCCTTTTTTGACCTGGACAAGCTCCAGTCAGACCAAGTAAGGATATCTGAGTGAGAACAAACTTATTTGGCTCAGTCGAGACAACTTTTAATGATAGTAGAAGGAGAATGTTAGGTTCAATCATGTGCTAGCATGATTTTCTTGAGCCTAATTGAATCTAATTCAAATCAATTGAACTGAGTTAGTCCAATTGATGATATTCAGATCCAAATTCTTGTATGTATGATCCAGTTAGGTTTAGTTCTATATGGTAATGAAATATATCATGATCTCTATCATCAACATCATCGAAACTCCTTTCGATGGATCAGAAATCTTCTAATTCAGACAACTAAAATGATCGATCATCTAAATCATTCTAATTGCTCCCAAAATCTACCAGTGACACTTAGCAGTATATGGTGGCAATCCATCAAAACTGAAAATGAACCTCTTGGTGTAGCTACTTGTGTGATTAAATTCTTCTATCTTGAGCCCCGATCAGATTAGGGTTAACGTGAACTTGTCAAACCATAATTTCTATCATATGATTTAATCATTTGATTCAAGTTCGATGTGGAAACCTTAATAGAAACTCTTTCTATTATTTCACTCTGCCATGGCAATGGGCTTATGGACTTCATTCTCATGATCATCATAGGGCTGCTCCTCATCCACCGAGGTAGATAGATTCCCTCTTGCTGCAATCCAATTCCTACAATGAACATGGTGTAGCCAACATACACTTTAAGGTTCCAAATGGTTAAGAGATCGAATCATGGTGTAGTAAAACTATAACACCCTCAAGGTGAACTACCGATGCACCTCAGGTCAATGAATAAGACACACCACTACAGCTTCGAGTCAGTCATTGACGAAAAGATAGACTTCCTTATGATTGCTCGAGGTGGTCACGCTCAATGCCCTCGTTCTCTAATGAGTACCTGTACTCTCACTCCGGTATCTCTACATTATAGACTTAAGACTCATCTACTATAAGGAAGCGATTGTCCACCAACAATCCAGATTAATCACCATCCTCATAATGATCCTACGGTCGAGAGCATTTTATGAGTTAATAATGAAAATTCTTATCTTAAATTTTCAACTCTTGAAAATAAGAATTATAATTACTATTAACTCAAGGGATGTATCACAGACACTAAATACACATTTATGATAGAAAATAATCTATTTTATTATTTATAGTTAAAATTTTAATTTTGCCCCTAGAAGTGTATTACAAGTGTCAGCCAATTCTGGCTTCTAGGGCACAGATATCAAACAAACTCCAACTTGACCTAAAGCTAATTGGCTACAAATCTAAGTCCCATCTTCTAAAGGTGGGCTTCAATCTTCTGTTGGCCCAATAACTTTCTAAGCGGATCCGCCATATTTTCTATGGAGTCGACTCTCTTGACCTCAACGTAACCCTTCCTAAGATAATCGCAGATGAGGTGGTATCGCCACTCAATGTGTTTGGATTTTTGGTGAGACCTCAGCTCCTTAGCAAGGGCTATGGCACCATTATTATCGCAGTATAGAGGAATGGCATCTGATGGCATTACTTTGATCTCTACGATAAATTTCTTATAGCAGAATGCCTCCTTTGTAGCTTTTGATGCAGTGATGTATTCTGCTTCAATGGTGGAATCTGCTATCACTATCTGCTTAGAATTTTTTCAACTGATAGCTCCACCATTGCACACAAATAGGCTCCCAAATGTCGACTTTCGATCATCTACATCGGACATAAAATCTGAATCTATATACCCTTGGATTTGGAGTTCTCCATTACCAAAGATCAACAACATATCCTTAGTTCTTCTCAAGTACTTGAGGATACAATTCACAGAAGTCCAGTGTTCTGCACCTGAATTTGATTGATATCTGCTCATGACACTCACAGCATGGGCTATATCAGGTCGTGTACATAACATGGCATAAATGAGGCTTCCTATTGCTGAAGCATAAGGGATCTTGCTCATGCGTTCTATTTCCTCAGGTGTGCTAGGGCATATCTTCTTAGAAAGATGAATGCCATGTATGAAGGTACCAAACTCCTCTTAGACTTTTTTATGCTAAATCTCTTTAGCACTTTCACTATGTACATCTTTTGTGAAAGTCCTAGCATTCTATTCGATCTATTTCTATAGACCTTAATTTTTAGAATAAAGGATGCTTCTCCTAGGTCTTTCATGGAGAATTCTTTGGACAAACAAATTTTAACTATGGTCAACATGAGAATATCATTTCCAATAAGAAGGATATCATCCACGTACAATACGAGGAAGACAACAGCGCTTCCACTGATCTTTTTGAAGACACATGGCTCCTCATTTTTTATGAAGTCAAATAATTTGATCACATTATTAAAATGAGTATTCCAGCTCCGAGATGCTTGCTTAAGTCCATATATGGACCTTTGCAGCTTGCATACCTTGTGATCATTATCACTAGATGTGAAACCTAGCGTGCTGTTCCATATAGATATCTTCCTCAAGATATCCATTTAAGAATGTTGTTTTCACATCTATTTGCCATATTT
Organism: Cocos nucifera; assembly: GCA_006176705.1. Lineage (NCBI taxonomy): Eukaryota > Viridiplantae > Streptophyta > Magnoliopsida > Arecales > Arecaceae > Cocos > Cocos nucifera. The sequence continues at coordinate 183,918 of QRFJ01002993.1, read as the reverse complement.
CATAATCAAAATAGGATACAACAGCAAGCAATGTGTGAATGGATTTTAGCATAGCTACTGGCGAAGAGGTATCCTGATAGTCAATGCCTTCGCATTGACTATAACCTTTTGCCACTAATCTAGCTTTGAATATCTCCACATTTTCATCTGCACCAATCTTTCTCTTGTAGATCCATTTACACCCAATAGGTACTATACCTTCTGATGGATCAACCAAGGTCCAGACTTGGTTTGAGTGCATCGAGTCAATTTCTGACTTCATTGCCTCTAACCATTTCTCAGAGTCGATATTCAATATTGCCTCATTATAGGTTTTGGGATCATCACCATGAACCCCATTACCTACGAGGAATATTTTCTTTACTTCCTCTGAAATAGTAGCTAAGTACCTCTTAGAGGAACGAAAAACTCTTTTCGATCTACGAGGTGGAGGAGGTAGTGATTGAATTGGCTTAACCTGATTTAGTTCCATTTGGTCCTTAGCTCGTTGCTCTTGTAAGACATTCTCATTGAGCTTGATCTACTTTTCAATTTTGCTATCTTGAATAAACTATTTTTCCCAAAGATGGCATGTTGACTCACAATCACATTGTGATCTTCTAAAATATAGAAATAATATCCTAATGACTCTTTAGGATATCCTATAAATCGAGCTCTAAAGGATTTAAAGTCTAACTTATCCGCTTGTTGTCTTTTGACATGAGCCGAATAATCCCAAATTTTGAGATGACTCAGACTTGGTTTCTTACCATGCCATATCTCATACGGTGTGGTAGGAATGATTTTAGAAGAAATCCTATTCAGTAAGTATATTGCAGTTAACAAACAGTGTCCCCAAAGAAAATCAGTGCGGTCTATGAAGCTCATCATGGATCGGACCATATCTAATAGAGTTTGGTTCCTCCATTCTGAAATCCCATTGTATTGAGGTGTTCCAGATGGAGTCCATTGAGAGACTATGTCATTTTTCTTGAGATAGTCTAAGAATTTCTAGACTAAGGTATTCACCTCCTCGATCGGATCGAAGAACCTTAATGAGTTTTTCTGTTTGCTTTTCTACTTCATGTTTGAATTTCTTGAACTTTTCAAAAGCTTCGAACTTATGTTTCATAAAATACACATACCTATACCTAGATAAATCATCGGTAAAGATTATAAAGTAGACAAAGTTGCCTCTAGCCGGCACATCAAATGGGCTGCACACATCAGTATGTACTAGAGCAAGAAGATCCGTGGCCCTTTTTCCATGTCCTACAAAAGAGAGCTTAGTCATTTTGCCATGAAGACAAGATTCATAAATTGGATAAGACTTGAAAGTCAATGAACTCAATAGCTCGATTTTTTCTAATTTGTTAACCCTATCTTCTGCTATATGACCTTGTCTTAGGTTCCATAGATATCTATCGTTTGGACTATCCTTAGGTCAATTCATGGTATTCACATTTTGCTCGATAGTAAAAATAGATACATCAATATGTAACTAGTAAAGACCGTTAATAAGAAAACCACTTGCAATTTTATTTCTTTCATAAAGAATGTTACAATGGTCTTTAAGAAAACTAATTACATAGCCTTCTAATGTAAGGCAAGAAACAGAAATCAAATTCCTGCTTGCTGTAGGCATATAATAACAGTCTTTTAACACTAAGTCTTAATCAGATGGTAGTCGAAGAGGGTATGTTCCCACAGCCACGGCAGCAACTCTTGCTCCATTTTCGATGCGCAGGATCATCTCACCATCCCTCAGCCTCCTGCCATCCTCAAGACCCTGCTTGGAAGTGCACAAATAAGCACTAAAACCAAAGTCAAGCATCCAACTGGATGTAGAAGAAACCATAAGGTTAGACTCAATAATGAGCATACCTCCAAAAGGACCTATCTTCTTCTTATTTTTTAGGGTGGCCAGGTAAGTAGGGCAGTTCTGCTTTCAGTGGTCATCATTGTTGCAATGGAAATACTTTCCTTTCTCAGCGGCCTTCTTTTTCAGCTCTGCCTTTTTCTTCTTTCCTCCTTCCATCTTTTGCTTTTTCATAGACTTCTTCTTCTTTTCAAAAGACTTTCTCTTGGAAGAAGTCCATTCCATAGCAAGCACTGAGCCTTTAGAACCTTTCATAGAAAGCTCAGTGGTAACTAACATGTTCATAAGTTCGGCCACGGAATTTTGAAGTTTATGCATATGATGTTCATGATGAACTACCCATATGTATCAGTCAAGGATTGCAGAATTATATCATTCTGTAGATCCAAGTCCAACCTCACTCCGAGCTTCTTAAGCTCTTCCAAGTCCTTGATCATCATCAGACAATGATCTTGGACTGACTGCCCATCATGCATTTTAGCCTTGAATAGTCGTTTAGTGACTTGATACTTGGCTGCACGACTCTGTTCACCAAACATCTCTTGTAGGTGAGCCAACATTTGGCGGGCAGTCCTGACATCTTCATGTTGGCGTTGAAGCTCACTAGACATCGAGCCCAACAAGTAATATCTTGCCTTATTATCTTCGTCCGTCCACTTTTTAAGAGACACTCTCTGTTCAGCGGATGGATAAGCTGGTAAGATAGAAGGATCCTATAGAATACATGAGTTAACTTCTTGGAACCCAAAATAATTTTAAAGTTTCGGAGCCAATCCTTGTAATTAGGTCTGGTCAGTCTATGGGTGTCCAGGATTCATGTTAGTGGGTTGGATGCAGATATTTTTCTATAGAGAGTTAAAGTTTCTGGTTAGATATTGTAACTAAGATTTATCTAATTTATTTAGAAATTTTATTTTTAAATAAATTAGCTTCCACTATTTTTTTGGATCCCTACATTTTCTCTATAGAGTTGCAAAAATCTCCACGATTAATGATTTCTAGTGGGTGGTGCGGTCCCACCAACTGACTCATCACCTCATCTAATAGTTATTGGTGATGGATTAGCCAATGAGTGAACAACTCTTGTTCAATGATTCTCTAATCATGGTGCACCCAAACTTGGTCTCTAATTCATGAATCTCACCGTGCTCGAAATATTGATCCACTCCTTAGTTAAGTCAGACCCACCATTTGCACAGATTGGATTCCTAATTGAGTCTCTCACCATATCCAAAATATTGAGCCCAATCCATCCTCCAACCCATAGCATCCAATGCCTAATAGATATGGTTGTGTCTTCTCGATGCAATTGAACCACTGTAACTAGCCAAGACCAGGAAGGGCCTGCACATCTACAATGGTGGAAGACCTTAGACTTAATCTTTTCTTAGGAAGATTTGATTTAGGTCTCATTAAACTAGACTTGACATAGTCATAACCATTATGACTAACCTAGTGGCATGGGTTAGCTCAAATTATTGACCACCTCAGATCAGGATTGAGCCAACAAATATGGTCAGATAAGTGAGACCGATGGAAGGGATATGCCATTAACTCGATAAGAATGCATTCGAGTCGAGTAGCTCCAATTAAAAACCAGTCGATCGTATCTGCCAAGACTTACCTTAGACACTAAATTGTTGAGTCAAAATCAATTGGGTAAGCCTACAATCTAGACTCTAACCACTGAGCCTAATTAGGTCTTAGCTTGATCGATCACTCATGTGACTCGATCTTGACCCAGACTTAATCCTATTAGGCTGGTCAATTTAAGCACTGTTTATCCCATCTAACCAACTCTTAATTTGGTTTGATCAACTGCTTAGACCTAATTGAGCTACCCAAGCTCGAACCCAATATTATGAATATGTCTTAGATCTAAAATTCTTAATTTTAGATCTAATTAATATTTTATAATCTTAATTTTTATTTAAGTTAGGGTTCACAAACAAAACATGTAAATAAAATCCTAGGGTTTCAGGATATAGCGTTTTGCAGAAAGTAAGTTCTTGATTTCTGATTAAGAACGAATGCACAGCACCCCTACACATCATAAGAATACCCCATCGAATGAATGTAGAGGGCATTTAAACTCTACTTTATTCTTATGACCGGATGGCCAAGGGGAACGCCTTAATCAAAAATATAAATCTACAAAACTAGTTAGATCTACATCATATATCTCATATATAAAATTGATCTAACTTTATACATGTTTTCCATACATCTCATGTATCATGTCATGCATATTTTTTAAATCTAAATTATCTTATAATTATTTAAAAAATTAGATTTTAATTGATCACATCAAAATAAATTCTAATCTAGAAAATTATGTAGAACTATTCTACAAGTAGTCTAAAAATTAAATAATTTAATTTTTTATTTTTTAGATTTTGTTATAATTTTTATAATCATTAAAAAATAAGAAATAAATAGATCTAAAATAATAATTTAATAAAAATAAATCATGATCATGCAAGACTATGTATAGAACTATTCTATTTTACAACTAGTCATGCATCTTGTAAAACTTAGATCTAAATTATTTAATTTTAATTTTTTTAATTTTAGATCTAATCACATCTCATGTGACATCTAAAATGACCTAATTTTTAGATCAAAAATTAAATCTAAATAATTTAGAGAACCTGGCTCTATTACCATTTGAAGGAGAAATCCTGATTTTCCTAGGTCAGGTTCGTTCAGATTTGATCGGATTAAGAGAGATATTTCAAAAATTTCTCTCATGTATCTAGATCAAATTTGAGATATTTCAGATATAATTTTATAGATCTAATAAATAAAAATAAAAATAAATTAAGTCTGATTTAATTTATATTTTGATGTTGGATAATCAAATTACACTTTGATGATCCTAGTGACTGCTTGAGGTTCTGAATCTAGCCATGCAAGCACCTGGCCTCTACCAGTATCCACTCAGGCTAGATCTAGAGATCTTCTTCTTTTTTATCACCTCTCCAAAAATTAGATCTTGATCTAATTTGGAGGATCTTCAAAACTCCTTTCAAAGATCTGCAGTCGTCTCTGCAGCGGTGCTGCCTTCTTCCTTTCTCATCAGCTTTTTCCTGCCTGCATCGCACCAAATTGAAGCCCAACTTTCCTTGGGCATGGAGAGGAGAGAGAGGATCACAAGATAGTATGGAGGAGGGAGAGAAACAGCCTTGGGACATGGGCTAAGAGAGAACTCCTTTAATGTTGGGTGCAGACAGGGTTTATATAGACCCTGCTGCGCCACGTAGTGCCACATCATCCAGGCCAATCACGTTGCTTCGTGCAATCAGATCTAAATATGATTGATGGGATGACATCACCTAATCCAATCAGATGAGACTCCCACTAATTCATCCTTAGATGGCACCTAAGACTGGTCAATGTTATAGCTAGGGGTCACCTAAGTAGAAACCAAGAAGCAACCTAGAGTCCCATCCATATGGGACTCCAGGCATCCCTATCCATGGGCGCATGCCTCCCAAGGCATGCATCCTCTCCTTTCCAAAATCTAGCAAGGGGACAAGCCTCTATCTGCTCTCCAATAGGTGCATGACACATGGACAGATGTCTAAGTGTCAAAGGTCAACGTTTGACCAAGGTCAAAGACAAGAATTAGCAGATGATGAAAAATGGTAGGTATTGCCTCAAATTTATCTTATAAATTAAGACAACCCTTTTCTGACCTGGACAAGCTCTAGTCAGACCAAGTAAAGGTATCTAAGTGAGCACAAACTCGTTTAGCTCAGTCGAGACAACTTTTAATGATAGTAGAAGGAGAATGTTAGGTTCAATAGTGTGCTAGCATGATTTTTTTGAACCTATTTCAATCTATTCAATTCAATTGAACTGAGTTAGTCCAATTAATGATATCTAGATCCAAATCCTTGTATGTGTGATCTAGTTAGGTTCATTTCTATATGGTAATGAAATATGTCGCGATCTGTATCATCGACATCATCGAAACTACTTTCGATGGATCAGAACTTTTCTAATTTAGACAACTAGTTGATCGATCATCTAAATCATTCTAATTGCTCCTAAAATCCACCAATGATATCTAGCAGTATATGGTGGCAACCCATTAAAATTGAAAATGAACCTCTTGGTGCAGCTACTTGTGTGATTATGTTCTTCTATCTTGAGCCCCGATGAGATTAGGGTTAAGGTGAACTCGTCAAACCCTAATTTCTATCATATGATTTAATCATTTCATTCAAGTCCGATGTGAAAACCTTAATAGAAATTCTTTCTATTATTTCACTCTACCATGGCCATGGGCTTATGGACTTGATTCTCATGATCATCATAGGGTTGCTCCTTATCCACCGAGGTAGATAGGTTCCCTCTTGGTGCAATCCAATTCCTACAATGAACATGCTATAGCCAACATACACCTCAGGATTCTGAATGGCTAGGAGACCGAGTCATGGTGTAGTCAAACTATAATATCCTCAAGATGAACTACCGATGCACCTCAGGTCAAAGAACCAGACACACTACTACAGCTTCGAGTCAATCATCGACGAGAAGGTAGACTTCCTTGTGACTGCTCGAGGTGGTCATGCTCAGTGCCCTCGTTCTCTAATGAGTATCTGTACTCTTGCTCTGATGTCTCTACATCGTAGACTCAAGACTCATCTACTATAAAGAAGCGATTGTACACCAACCTTCCGGATCAATCACCATCCTCATGATGATCCTACGGTCGGGAGTATTTTATGAGTTAATAATGAAGATTCTTATCTTAAATTTTCAATTCTTGAAAATAAGAATTATCATTACCATTAACTCAAGGGATGTATCACAGACACTAAATACATATTTGTAATAAAAAATAATCTATTTTTTTATTTATAGTCAAAATTATAATTTTGCTCTTAGAAGTGTATTACAAGTATTAGGCAATTCTAGCTTTTAGGGCACACATATCTAACACTCCTACCTTTTAGCAGGTGGACTGGTCCAAATGTTCTCTCCTATAATGGTTTGACACATGGACAGATGTCTAAGTGTCAAAGATCAATGTTTGACCAAAGTCAAAAGATAAGATTTAGCAGGTGACAAAATATGGCAAGTGTTATCTCAAATTGATCTCATAAATTAAGATAACCCATTTTTTATCTAGACAAGCTCCAGTTAGACCAAGTATAGGTACCTCAGTGAGCCCAATCATATTTAGCTCAGTTGAGATAATTTTTAATGATATTTAAAGGAGAATATTAGGCTTAATAGTATGCTAGCATGATTTTCTTAAATCTAATTGAATCTAATTCAAATCAATTGACTTGGGTTAGTCCAATTGATGATATTCAGATCGAAATCCTTATTTGTATGATCCAATTAGATTCAGTTCCATATGGTAATGAGATATATCATGATCTCTATCATCGACATCATCGAAACATCTTTCGATGGATCAAAACTTTTTTGATTCAGACAACTAGAATGATCAATCATCGAAATCATTCTAATTGCTCCCAAAATCCACTAGTGACACCTAGCAGCATATGGTGGCAACCCATTAGAACTGAAAATGAACCTGTCGGTGTAGTTACCTATGTGGTTAAGTTCTTCTATCCTGACTCTCGATCGAATTAGGGTTAAGGTGAACTCGTTAAACCCTAATATCCATCATATGATTAATCATTTGATTCAAGTCCAATGTGAAAATCTTGATAGAAACTCTTTATATTATTTAACTCTGCCATCGCCATGGGCTTATTGACTCGATTCTTGTGATCATTATAGGCTTACTCCTCATCTACGAAGGTAGATAGATTCTCTCTTGGTGCAATCCAATTCATACAATGAACATGCTATAGCCAACATACACCTCAGGGTTTCGTATGACTGGGTGATCGAGTCATGGTTTAGTCAAACAATAACACCCTCAAGGTGAACTATCGATGCACCACAGGTCAAAGAACCAGACACAAAACTACAGCTTCGAGCCAGTCATCGACGAGAAGGTAGACTTTCTAATGACTGCTCGAGGTGGTCACGCTCAGTGCTTTCATTCCCTAACGAGTATCTGTAATCTCGCTCTGGTGTCTCTACACCATAGACTCAAGACTCATCCATTATAAAGAAGCGATTGTACACCAATCTTTCAGATCAATCACCATCCTCTTGATGATTTTATAGTTAGGAGCATTTTATGATTTAATAATGAAAATTCATGTCTTAAATTTTCTACTCTTGAAAATATGAACTATTATTACCATTAACTCAAGGGATGTATCACAGACACTAAATACACATTATGATAGAAAATAATCTATTTTATTATTTATAGTTAAAATTATAATTTTGCTCTTAAAAGTGTATAATAAGTGTCAGCCAATTCTAGCTTCTAGGGCACATATATCTAACATTATTTAGATTTAATTTTTATTTTTAACATCATATCACCATGATTAGATCTAAGAACTCTTAGATCTGATTAGATCATTTAAAATTTTTTTAGACAAATCCACTCTAGATTTGATTAGATTTAGACGATCCTATGGTGAAAAATAGAGATTTTTCTTTAATTTCTAATTCATCACTTTGATAGATGATCTATCCAAGTATGGATAGGTATCTGATGAATCATAAGTCCTATTTGAGGTAAAATAGCCCCCACCAAAATTCTTGCCCAAAGTTCTTGGTCGTCGACCTCCTCTCTGATAGGATTTGCCGACCTCCTTAGTGATGAGTTTATGCTGTGGAACCTCCCAAAAGTGTATGAGAGTTTGACGATATGATCTCAAATAAGTGAAGAAGAATTACTATCATGCTAACTTTCTCCTCCGATTAAAAATGAATGGTAGGTTTGAAGACCATCCATGCCCTTTTTAGATGACTCCCTCCAGTCGGACTCTTTTCGGATGACCTCCTTCAATCGAACTCCTTCCAGACGATTCCCCCCAATCGAACTCCTTCCAGACAACCTCCTCCACTCGAACTCCCTTTCGGATAACTCCCTCCAATAGGACTCTTTTTGGATAACCTCCTCCAGTCGAACTTCCTTCGAATGACCTTCTCTAGTCAACCTCCTTCTGGATGATCTCCTGGGGATGACCTTCTTCCGATCTATCTCCTCCTAGTCACCCGAAAGAACCTTGTTGTCCACGTAAATTTGGTTACCAACTTAATGCAAACCAACCTACATGCAGATGACCCTAAAAGAGCCCAAACTCCTCTAGAGCTATTATGACCTGAGGCTCTTCGCCATTAGCATCTGTCTCATCCAAACTTTGACTATTAATTCTCAATGTACTGGCATGTCACGACAACAGACATCACTCTCGACTGGTAAGTCATGACAATGAACAACCCCCTCCATAACAAACTTCATATGGCCTAAGAGGTCCACTATCAGACGGTTATGACTATCGCTATCAATTTGTTACATGCTCCATCTATAAAAAGAACCCACCAGATACGTTTTCTCTAAACTTTCTTCTTCTTTCTATTATTCTACCTCTTTATTTTCTGAGCACTTCATTCTAGTTGGCCAAAAAATTGACTTGAGCATCCGAGGATCCTGCCAGAGCCACCCCCCTTCGATTTGGATTTTATTTTATAGGACCCATTGACGGCCTCACCTTCTTGACTCCAGCAATCTTCACCATCCTCATGGATTTTTGCACCAATAGGACTGGCACTAGAGGAAGGGACTCTAAGCCCTTGTTCTAAAATGATTGTCCAATCCATCTCACCTACCATCCTTTCTCTCTTGATTCCTTGGATCTACTTTTGTTTGATCTCTTCTTGCTTCAGAGAATGCTTCCAAAAAAGTTGACCACTCGATGGTCTACTGCCTTCACCATCAGATCTGAGCTAGATCCATCCGTTCTGGCTCCATCATTCGCTTTCCAACCTCCTCCATCAACAGTCATGGTAGATCTAGAGTAGTTCAACCTACTGATGCAGTAGGTTTGGAGCCTCACCAAAATGGTGCAGGCCATACGGCAGCCTCCGATGGTGATCTAGCCGAAAAACCCTAGCCAGAGCTTTAGGAACTGGCACCAAGAAGGGAAATCTGGGTCAGCAGATCCATCATCTCTAGGAAGGGGAAGCAGAGAGCGGGGAGCCCCTATTTTGATCATGATTCTTCTTTGGAGGAAGCTTTCTCCATCTACAGTTGGCGACCCTCTGAGGTCCATGGTCAAGATGATGATCTCGACCAAAAACTTCAAGACATGACCTGAGAGATTGAGGAGCTCTGCCATGCTACCCCAGCTCATCATGATGAGATCTACACTGATCCTTCTTTCTCTATCAAAATCATGCAAGAGCCTATCCTGCTGAACTTCAAGCTTTCCTAATTCGAGATCTATGATGGGACTTCTAATCCGATCGACCATCTAAAGGTCTTTCGAATGATGATGCTATTTCATGGCGCATCGGATGCCATCCTGTGCTGGGATGTTCCATCTATCATAAAGGAAGCAGCTAGAAATTGGTACTCGAGCCTTAAGTCGGGTATAATTTTCTCTTTTGATCAAATGAGCCATCAGTTCGTGGATCATTTTATAAGCAACTGGCATCTAAGATGAGGTTCAGACTGCCTCATCAACATAAAGTAAAAGAAGGGGGAGTCAATCTGAGCTTACGTTAGCCATTTCAATGCTGCTGTGTTGGAGGTCCAAAATCTGGACCAATCTATAGCTATGACCGCACTAAAGGACAACCTTTAGGAAAATGATCTTCTATCTTTTCTAAAAAGAAAGTATCTCAAAAATTTTACTGATATGCTGGCCCAGGCTGAAGGTTATGCCCGGGTGGAAAAAGTCTTCAAATTGAAGGATGGTAAGGTTGCAAGAGAGCGGCAAGCGAGTGAACCAAGCCGACCCCCACCTGAGAGAAAGCTGAGTGAAGCTCAATCATGCTCCCAAACTCCTCCTCCCAAGCACAGATGAGTCCGAACTCCTCCTCAAGCTCGCCAGTAGGGAAGCCCGAATCAGAGGACTCGATAGAACTTTCCTCGTAGAAGATTCAACAACTATGCTCTCTTGAACACCTCGAAGATGCAAGTGTTGAGAAATGTGTCCTAAAGCCAATCATCTATGTAGTAGATGATTGAAATTAGTATATGAATTATTCAATAATAATAGTTGTTTGGCTGATTCATCATAAAAATTTTATCTTTTTTAAATGAACTCCAAAATTATGATGAAGTTCTTAGAACCACAATCAATCGATAAAGGAGGATTTATTGGATGGTTCTTAAATTGTTCATGACCAAATGATAAGTTATTAACAGGGACGATAACTTATCGAGTGTAGGTCGTTGTATGCCATATACATTGGTTGTCCTCATAACCAAGTGATGTAGAGACACTGGTATGGCATCCAGGTAAGATGTAGGAGTACATCTATACTGAACATGACCAATATAGTACTCTACTGTCAAGAGTAGCAAGCTAAGGCCAATGGATATATGTATCTCTCCAACCTGAGATCACCATAGTGACTTGCAAGCAACTCACTATACTTTGGTGCTAGACTGCCTATATTTCTAATATAGGTTCGAAAGGTTTCTGAGTACAATCAAGTACTTGTAAGGTTGGTGTATGAGTCAAGATAGGATTAATCACTCTTGATTAACTTTAGGAAGAGAATGACTCACTATGTTTTAATTTAGCAAAACCTAGGCCTGGGTAATCCTCATGAGGTGTCATAGGATTTGCAAAATTTTGAGACATAATAGTGATGACTTTTATAAGTATTGATAGCATACTCAAAGTTGACTTGAGCATTATTGGTCATAGGGATGAATTATACGGAAACCATGGGCCAAGGTTCTAAGAATATTGCTTTGCATACATTTGACCTATTCGAACGTCGGGAACCATTACTAAATGGTAATTTTGATTGGTATAGGAATTAGTTCCTATGCTACCAGCTTAAGTTCAAACCTATGGGGTCACACACATTAGAGCTTGTAATTTGATCAGATGGTTAATCAATGATTAAGAATCATTTTGAGGTCAAACATTCAATGTGATTGATGTTTGACCTAATGCAAGTATTGCAAGAGGATCGATTAGCAATTAGATTGCTAATTGGCTCAATCTGATTGAGCTATCGGGTTGAAATCAAGTTTGATTGAATTAGATTTAGTTAGAATTGGTTTGAACTAAATTAGATTATGTCTAGTTGGTTTATTACATAAGCCAATTGCAAGAAAGAGCAATTTTTTGTTTGACTAGGACTTGGGTGCATCTAATTGACTTAGGATTTAAATTAGATTTAAATCTTGATTTAATCTAATTTAATTTGGCTCCTAGTTGGACTAGGATCATCCTTAATTGGGTTGCATTTAATCTAGTTTAAATATAACTTAAATCAGGTTCAAATCTATTTTGACCTAGTCAAATAAGAGGAGTCCCAGTTGGACTGGGACTCTCTCTTCTTTCTTGCACCCATGAAAGCCAACGCCCACCTAAAAGTTTTCAGATCTTTGCATGAGTTTTCTCACACCAATGAGAGGTCCCCATGCCCCAAATCTAATTTGATTTGGTTTTATTTTTGACTTGGTCTAACAAGGAAAAATGTTTGACTTATTTCCTTTTCAAAGAGTCCCTCGAATCCTAATCTCTTCCTCCCTACTTTTGAATATCCCATGCCCCACCTTTTAATTTGGTCATCTCTCTTGTCTTTTGTTTTTGGTACGTAGGTTTCTCTCCAACACGCAGCAAAAATAGGAATTTGACCAAGTCTTTTCTTCTCTTATGCTGCCTTCTATTTGATTTGAAGAGGGCATGAAACCACCAGCATTTTGTATGTGGAGATCTGAAGAGAGAGGCTTGGAGGCATGGGGATTTGAGGTGCCAACAACCATGGAGAGGGCCCTTTTCTTTTGGACATCAATTGTTGATGTCTTGATAAAAGACAAAGGTAAGAAATTATCTTCTCTTTGTACCTTGTCTTATGGTTTTCTTTCTCCTTAATTTTGTGAAGATTTAATTTGATAAAATCTGAGAAAGAGAGGGAGTGGGAGTGGTGATTGCATGCTCCAAGGAGTTACGGCATGCTAATTCCTCTTTGGACATGATTTGATCATGTTCTGATGACTGAAGGAGAAGAGAAGAAAGGCTCCTTGGAGCATGCTAATTCCTCTTTGGACATGATTTGATCATGTCCTGATGATGACTGAAGGAGAAGAGAAGAAAGGTATGAGAACCCTTCTTCTCCTTAATTTTGTGGGAATTTTCTTAGAATAAAATCAGAGATGTTAGATCTAGAAATATAGGAAAAATTCTAGAGGAGAAGGTCTCCTTTGGTCCTAGCATAGAGATATTTTTAGGACATCAATTATTGATGTCTTGAAGGAGAAGATTTATCTTCTCTTAGGATTTATTTTTTTATGTTCTTATTTTTTGATTTTTGGAAGATCCAAGGATTAGATTTCTCCCTTATTCCTCCTCATGCTCTTCATCTCTTGGAGTGTCCAAGAGATCCGAAGAACATGTATTTGATTAACCATCAGGAGGGATCCGTGAGAAGCTAGCACTTCGATTGGATCTTCATTCGACGAACCTCCAATCTATGTTGTAGATTCGCGTGGATCATCTATAGAGGCCAAATGCTTGTGCGGCTCCAAAGGCAACAATGGATTTAATCGTGGAGTTCTCAACCCATGCAAAGTAAGAGATCTGATCTCTTGGTGATCTAGATGCAATCTAGGTTTGATCTAGGAATTGTTCAAGATCTAGGTACTAATTTGATCAATACCAATTATGATTAATTTAATTTTAGATTTATATTTACATCATAATATGTGACAGATCCTTGATGTAGGATTTTGTAATTTGATTACATGCATGTTGTAGATTAAATAGTTTAATCTATGTCTTTCATTGCTCTTTATTTTCGAAAAAGTTTTGAAATCTATGCATAAAATCCTGCATGTTTTCCAACAATGTTATCCGAGCATCTAGGTTCTTTTATAACATGTTCATGTATGCTTTAGATTAAATCTAAAAATTAAAATTAATTAAAGATCGCACATACTGCCATAAGATTATCCTAGTATGTGCGGATCCGAAAAACCTAAGTCATAAATATGTTAGATGAGATCTAAAGTGATTTATGATTTATTTTTAAATTTTAAATCTAATTTTAAATGGTTTATGATTTGATCCACATGATGTGTTTTATGTTTAGATCTAGATCCTCTTATTGCATATGTTGATATGTAATTTTTTTTTTGAATCTAGAATGTATATGTATGACATATATGTCTTATAAAATTTAAATTGAGAACTTACTTTCTGCAAAATCCTAGATTCAAAATCCTAGGACATGATCTAAATAATAAAATAAATCAGATCTAAAATTATGTATTGAATATGACTCAATATAAATTATTTATAATTTAAAAATATTTTAAATAATAAAATCAGAAACTAGTTCTGAGGTTTCATAAATCCAAACTTTGAACTTAATTAAGAACTAAGTGATTGTTTAGGATCTAAGTTTGTGATTTGAAGATCCTAAGACAATTTCATAAAACTTGGGTTCAAGGTTAAATGGGTTAGTTTTGATCAGATCATTAACTGGGTTAGACCTTGGGTTAGATTAAATATGGACTTAGTGAAGAAATTGATGAAAACTAATTAATAGTTAATTATGATAAAATCATTTCTTTTCTATAGATCAATTCAATAGTTGTAGTTGATCAAAGTCCATATATCTAACCAATGGACTTGATCATGGCTCAGTGGTCGAGCCCAAGTCTTTAGGTAGACCAAGTCAAAACTGACAAACCAATTGGTGTCTAAGGTTAGTCTGGCATTCCAGACCGATGGTTTTTAATTGACTGCCCGCTTATCTAGCCATTTCTGATGGTATCAAAGACAAGCCTTGGTAGACCCTTCCATCGATCTCACATATCTAGTCAATGTGGTTAATCAGATTTCGATTAAGTTGCTTATTGATTCAAGCTAATCCATGTCACATAGAAAATCAGTGAGACTGATTTCATTTAGTGAGACTAATATAGGTGCCCATGGACCAAAATTGATCATAATCCTCATTAGTGACTTGTGAAGTCAGTGGGAGGACCTAACTTGGTGAAGTTCGTGGGAACAAATTAGTCCATATCCTTTCTATCCTTAAATCACTAATAATTTAAATTCTCTAAAATTATTAGATCCTTAAAATGATAAAATTATGGAGATAACCGAGTCATAGCCTCCCATTCAGGTGTTTGATAATAAGTCCATTAACTCAATAATCATTGGAGACCCATAGGACTGGTTCTTATTGACTAATGGAATTATCAGTCATTATATGACGATTTGGATGTGTCTCTCTAATGGTGGTTAGGATGACCAACCATAGTTTGGCTTAATCATTTGTTAGTTAGATGCACCAAGTATGCTCATGTTAATGGTTGGACCTAACCGGATCCTTACAGTGGAGGCCCTAGCCTACTGATTATGTTTCTGGGGCAAAATTAAATTACTAGAAGTTGTTTGAAGAAATAATTGGTTATGAACCTACCCTTAGATGTACATGGGTTGACCAACCATAGTTGGACTTACGTGCAGTCTATGTAGATTCTAGTACCTACTACGGAATTAAAGTAATTTTCTAAATTGGAGGTAGAGGCTACCAATTTGAATAAAATAGTGGAAGAACCTTTAGACTAAAGTCCAAATCTTTAGGTTTAATATAATTCATATACTTAGGTCAATGATCTCTTTTCTCAAATCAATGCTAAACCCTAATTGCTCCTATCACTATTAGACAGTGATGACTTATGGGACCCAACTTTGATAATTAGTATCAAAAGTTGAATTTGATTCAGCAGTATGAATGGGCTTGTATTGGAGCTTCAAAGTGCAGTCAAAATAATTAGTCCAAGGTTAAACCAAATCAGGCATAGTGCTTCTATTGTTAGTAGCAGGATCATAAGAAGAAGATTTGTTTTGCTTTCCTTGATCATAACAAGCTGAACAAGAGAAAGCAGCAAAAGTTGCTCATTAAAGATGTTATATGATAACATCTTAAAATTTCTCTATATATAATGTTGAAAATTATGTCCCAAAGCCAATCATCAGCCTTTTGATGGTTAAGATATTATATTTGATTTATTAATTAATAAAATTTTTTGGCATCTTTTTCATCATAAGTTTATATCTTCTAATGAACTCCATTGTTGTGATGAAGTCCTTAGGATATTTAGTTTCAATAACAAGAGGATTTATCGATTAGTCCTTAAATTTATTCGCGACTAAATGATGGGCTGTTAATTAGGACGACAGTATCTATCAAGTATAGGTCGCTACATGCCATATAGGTTGGTTGTTCTCTTAACCAAGGAGTGTGGATACACTGGTATGGCATACAGGTGAGATGTATGGGTACATAGTTATTGAACATGACTAACTCTAGAGCATTCTGTTGTGAAGAATATCTCTAATGGGATATAGGTATAAATATCTCTTAGATCTGAGATCACCTCAGTGATTTGCAAGCAACTCAATGTGCTTTGGTACTAGACTAACTAAATTTTTAATTTAGCAATGAAAGGCTTTTGGGAACAGTCAAGTACTTATGAAGTTGGAGTGTGATCAAGATAAAATTGACTACTCTAAGAGTTGGAGAAGAATATATCACTGTATTTCAATATAGCAAAATCTTAGCCACGGTAATCCATCAGATGGATTTGATATTTTGAAATATAATGTGGACAACCTGATAAGAGTTGACAACTAAACTTTGAGGCATCCTACAAGCATTACGGTCAAGGGGATGAAATATATGAAAACTATATCCGCATGGGTTCTAAGGATGGTGTTCTACACCTTCGACCTATCCGATCGTCAGGTATCATTGCAAGATGGTTACTTTGATTGTAATAAAAATTTATTTCTATACTACCAGCTTTGGTTCAGATCTATGAGGTCATACACATTAGAGTTCATATTTCGATCGGATGGTTGATTAGCGATTTAGAATCTTTTTAGTATTAAACAATCAATATGGTTGATGTTTGACCTAGTGCATGTGTTACAGGAGGATCGGTTAGTAATTCGATTACTAATTAACTTAATTTGATTAAGTCAATAGGCTAAGATTAAGTCTAATTAAATATAATTTAATTAAATTTAGTTTGGGCTGAAGAAAAATCCTGATTTTCCAGTCCAGGTTCGTCCAGATCTGATCAGATCAAGAGAAACATTTCAAAAATTTTCTCTTGATCCCAATCAGATCTTGATATGTTTCAGATCTGACTCTTATTATTTTAATAAATAATATAAAATAAGATAAATTAAATCAAATTTAATTTACCCGATTTGGGTAATCCTATTACCCTGTAGATGATCCTGATTGCAGCGGAAGGTTCTGGATCTAGCCACGCAAGCGCCTGGCCTCTACCGGTATCCACTCGGGTTGGATCTGGAGATCCTCTTCTTCTCTATCACACCTCCAAAAATCAGATCTGGATCTGATCTGGAGGATCTTCAAAACTCCTTTTGAAGATCAGCAGTCGTCCTTTGCAGCAGTGCAGCCTTCTTGCTTTTGATCGCCTTTCTTTTGATCTGGAATCGCACCAACCTAAGTCCAAAACTCTTTTGGACGTGGAGAGGAGAAGGAGGAGAAGTTTGGCATGGAGGAAGGAGGGGAGAGGCAGCCTTGGGGCATGGGAAATCTCTATTCTAATTGCATTAATCTGAGTTGGGCGCAGGGTCTTATTTATAGACTAAGCTGTGATCCAACTCCTCTTCCTCCCAACCAATCACAACCCTTTGTGAAATCAGATCTAAATCTGATTGGTTGGAATAGAGTCCCCTGGATTCCTCCTTAGAGGGCGCCTAAGACCAGTCAAAGTTGGATTCTTAGTAGAACTCTAATTGGAATCCAAAAAGGGAGGATGGAGTCCTTGTCCAACAAGGACTCCTAGGCGCCTCCAACTTGGGCACACGCCTAGGGTGGCGTGCGCCCTTCCTCCTTGCCAGGTTCTGGCAGGGGGACAGGCCCCCACCAGCTCTCCAATAGGTGCATGACATGTGGTCAAAAGTCAAAGTGTCAATGGTCAACATTTGACCAGTCAAAGGTAGACTTTTGACCAAAGTCAAAGAACAAGAAATGGCAGGTGACCAAAAATGGCAGGTAATGTCTTACAAAATAAGACAACCTTTTCTGACTTGGACAACCTCCAGTCAGACCATATGAAGGCCTCTGATTGAGCACAAACTCCTTTGGCTCAGTCAGGACAACTTATTTATGATAGTAAAAGAAGAACGTTAGGTTCAATCGAGTGCTAGCACGATTTCCTTGAACCTAATTGAATCTCATTCAGATCAATTGAACTAGATCAGTTCAATTGATGATCACCAGATTCAAACCCTTGTTTGTGTGACCCAGTTAGGTTCAGTTCTGTATGGTAATGGGATATGTCATGATCTCTATCATCGACATCATCGAAACTCCTTTCGATGGATCAGAACTCTTCTGATTCGAACAGCTAGAATGATCGATCATCTAAATCATTCTAATTGCTCCCAAAATCCACCAGTGACACCTAGCAGTATATGGTGGCAACCCATCAGAGCTGAATGCGAACCTCTTGGTGCAGCTACCTGTGTGATTAAGTTCTTCTATCTTGAGCCCCGATCAGATTAGGGTTAAGGTGAACTCGTCAAACCCTAGTCTCTGTCATATGATGTAATCATTCGATTCGAGTCCAATGTGAAAATCTAAATAGAAACTCTTTCTATTATTTCACTCTGCCATGGCCATGGGCTTC
Organism: Cocos nucifera; assembly: GCA_006176705.1. NCBI lineage: Eukaryota > Viridiplantae > Streptophyta > Magnoliopsida > Arecales > Arecaceae > Cocos > Cocos nucifera. The sequence goes on along the minus strand of QRFJ01002993.1, from coordinate 165,295 downwards.
TGGACTTGATTCTCATGATCATCATAGGGCTGCTCCTCTACCACCGAGGTAGATAGATTCCATCTTGATGCAATCCAGTTCCTACAATGAACATGCTATAGCCAACATACACCTCAGGGTTCCATATGGCTAGGAGACCGACTAATGGTGTAGTCAAACTATAACACCCTCAAGGTGAACTGCCGATGCATCTCAGGTCAAAGAACCAGACACACTACTGCAGCATCGAGTCAGTCATTGACGAGAAGGTAGACTTCCTAATGACTACTCGAGGTGGTCACGCTCAGTGCCCTCGTTCTCTAACGAGTACCTGTACTCTCGCTCCGGTGTCTCCACACCGTAGACTCAAGACTCATCTACTAAAGAGAAGCGATTGTACACCAACCTTCCGGATCAATCACCATCCTCGTGATGATCCTATGGTCGGGAGCATTTTATGAGTTAATAATGATTATTCATGTCTTAAATTTTCAACTCTTGAAAATATGAATTATCATTACCATTAACTCAAAGGATGTATCACAGACACTAAATACACATATGTGATAGAAAATAACCCATTTTATTGATTATAGTCAAAATTACAATTTTGCCCCTAGAAGTGTATTACAAGTGTCAGCCAATTCTGGCTTCTAGGGCACATATATCTAACAATCTCCCACTTGTCCTAAAGCCAATTGGCTACAAGTCTAAGTCCCATCTTCTCAAGGTGGGCTTCGATCTTCTGCTGGCCCAACGGCTTTGTAAGTGGGTCTGCCACATTATCTGCGGAGTTGACTCTCTTGACCTCAACGTAACCTTTCTCGAGGTAATCGTGGATGAGGTGGTATCACCGTTTGCTTGGAACTCTTCCAGCACAAACAGTCTGCCAGATGTCGACTTTCGATCATCTATATCGGACATGAAGTCCGAGTCTGTGTATCCCTGGACTTGGAGTTCTCCATTACCAAAGACCAACATCATATCCTTAGTTCTTCTCAAGTACTTAAGGATACATTTCACAGAAGTCCAGTGTTCTTCACCTGGATTTGACTGATATCTGCTTGTGACACTCACAGCATGGGCTATATCAGGTCGTGTACATAGCATGGCATACATGAGGCTCCCTATTGCAGAAGCATAAGGGATCTTGCTCATGCATTCTATTTCCTCAGGTGTGCTGGGGCACATCTTCTTGGAAAGATGAATACCATGTCTGAAGGGTATTAATCCCCTCTTAGAGTTTTCCATACTAAACCTCTTTAGTACTTCCTCTATGTACATCTTCTGTGAAAGTCCTAGCATCCTATTCGGTCTATCCCTATAGACCTTAATTCCTAGAATAAAGGATGCTTCACCTAGGTCTTTCATGGAGAATTCCTTGGACAACCACATCTTGACTGATGTCAACATGGGAATATCATTCCCAATAAGGAGGATGTCATCCACGTACAATACGAGGAAGACAACAGCGCTCCCACTGACCCTTTTGAAAACACATGGTTCCTCTTCATTTTTGATGAAACCAAACTTTTTGATCACATCATTGAAACGAGTGTTCCAGCTCCGAGATGCTTGCTTAAGTCCATATATGGACCTTTGCAGCTTGCAAACCTTGTGATCAGTATCACTGGATGTGAAACCTAGCGGCTGTTCCATATAGATATCTTCCTCAAGATATCCATTTAGGAATGCCGTTTTCACGTCCATTTGCCATATTTCATAATCGAAATAGGCTGCA